>CM039120.1:44948084-44993772 GCA_022036555.1 Microstegium vimineum
GGTTAACAGGTGCCCTGAATTCCAGCCGTTAGGGGCGACAACCGCCACAGTTTAATCAATAACCGAGGCGGGCATTCTATCCATAACCGCCTCAGTAAATCAGACCCAACCCACTGGCCTGTATCTAAGCAAACTCTAGTTTTGATCCCGGCCTATTCCCAAATACCGCGCGGCCACGCCCCTTCCACTCATCGCTCAGCATCCCCGCCCGCCCTCTCCCCCCCCCCCCCCCCCCCCCGCCCGCCGTCTTCCCCTGACACTCCCTTCACCGCCTCGGTCCTGCGCCCCCTGTTTTAAATAGCGGGCTAAGCCTCTTAGCAGCAGCCTCTCCAAAAGGCAAAGAAAGGCTATAGCGCGCTAATAGCGGGCTAAGTCATTTAGCGGCCAATCAAAAAAATATGCCAAACATCATGTAATTTTACACATAATAAAGATGACAACATTATGAATACCAATAGGGATAGATAGTTCAAAGTCTTACTAACACATTACATCAAAGTTCGTAGTTCATACTTCATACATGATACATCAATAACATCATATCCCTGCTATTTGGGCCTCCAAGTTAATTGGGCCGATGGAAATGAAGCCCAAGGCCAAATAGCAGCGCTAAACGAACCCAATTTAGCGAATTTAGCGCGCTATTAGCTGCTAATAGCGGGAAAAATCGTTTAGCGTTAAAATCTTCGTAGCTTAGCATTCATCTTCCAGAAACGCTAAATAGCGCTATAGCGTCCGCTATAGCGCGCTATTTAGAACAGGGCATGCACGCTATTTAGAACAGGGCTATAGCGTCCGATGCGGGGCGCGGACATTGCCTCCCCGACGGCTTTGGCGGCAGCAGTGCGCAGGGGCGGCAGCAGCGTACAGCGGTGGCGGCGCGAGGCCTAGATCCAGGCCCGGTTAGGGTTAGGAATGAGCTTTTTTGTTTGTTTTGTTTTTTTTTATTTTTTTTAAATTTGATTAACAGTGGCGGGCATTTAAACCCCCTCGGTAAATGCTTGATTAACCGTGACCTTTGATCCGTGGCGGCTGGAAAAACGCCACGGTTAATCTTTTTTGCCTGCCTCCGTAAATATTTTCTGTAGTAGTGTTAGCCGTGCCGATGCCGTGTCGTTGTGCACGGCATGCTGTGCCTGTGCTGCCCTAGGAACGTCCCTCTACGCGAAGAGCGACCTGGCCATCGTTGTTGTCGCGCCATCGCAATTTGGGAGCAGCAATCAGAGTCCTAGGAGCGAACAGGGGAGAGGCGGTGGCTGCCTGCTCCTGCGACCATCCTTTAGCGCTGCATGAAAGAGGTGAACGACGTGTAGCAAAAGCGAGAAAAGAGTGGCACGGGTAATGACATCGAGAGGGAGGCAAACGGAGGGAGTAGTGATGTTTTTAGTCCAGATTTTCTCAATGAAACACATCCAACGGCTGAGGAAGAACATCAAACATCCAACGGTTCATGCGGAACGGGCTAGTATAGTGCCATGCTCGAGCACGTTGTGAGATGGACCGTGTTGTGCTTAATAGTGTTGTGCTAGCTCTGGCCCATCGTGCTCGGCCCAGTTGGTCAAATATAAACTACTGGTATCAAAACCATAGGTTGGTCGTTGTCATGTCCTAGTCTCCTCGAAGACCGCCAGTCATCGTCGATGGCTTCAGCAGGAATCTTGCATGATGGCATCAGAGAGGACGGCTCCTCAGATATTGGTCACCGGCGATGGCGTCAAAGAGGACAACAACGACATATGCAAAACATTGTCTAGGATCTTGTGCTCGTTGCTTCCTTAGAAAGGATATGGTGAAGGAGGGTGTGAGACACTCGATCAAGAACATGTACATCGGTGAAGCTAGCATGTAGCAACTCCTCCTTGACTTCAACATCATCGCCTACAAAGAAGGGCATCTGATCAATGACTTCAGGGTCCATGTCTTCATGCTCACCGACAACCTTCTATCCCTTAGTGATCACATCACTAATGCTGACGTAGTGAAGAAACTGTTGGAGTTCTTTTATCTGAACACCGTCACGATGGAAGAGGTGATTGGATGGGTATGCGTCTTCTAACAATGCTCCAAGCCGAATTAGATCATGGACTCCATGGGGAGCCTGATGCTGCGCTAGGAGAACTGAAAAGCATGCAAGGCACACTATGAGAAAGATAACTACGGAAGCAACGCGGGGTCATGGGGTGTGCTAGAGCGGATGCGGCGTCGTGGTATCCTCCTTGCATGAGAACCGGGATAGGGAGAACACTAGAGTAGAGAAGCCACTGCCTGGAGATCGTTGTAACTATGGCAAAACTAGCTACTAGGCCAAGGACTGCTGTGGAAAGAAGGATGCACCTTATGTCGCATAGGCTGAAGAAGAAGAGGGCACGCGGCTGCTTGCCATGGAAGAATCAGAGGTAGTCACATCATCCCCTGCTCCCTTTATTCCACATACAACACCGCCGACAACCATGCCACCGTCCTGTGTCCACCTCGACAAAAAGACAAGGCCCTGGGAAGGGTGAGAACCGGCGGGTGCTCAACACCGGCATGACAAAAAACCACATTGGAGGTGCGGAACATCTTTGTCGAGCTCAACAGCGGCATCTCTGGAACCATTAGTTCGGGGATGGGTAGGTGGTCGCAATCCTAGGGAGATGGACCATCCTCTTCATGTACAAGTGTAACACCGTCACCTTAAAGGGGGTCTGCTACATTCCTTGACTAACCACTAGCATCAGCGTTTCTTCAAAAGGATGAGAGCGGGTTCAAGGTCGACATCTACAGTCCAGGATAGCGCCTCTTTAACCAGCGACGTTAGCTCCTTTCCAATGTCAAACGCTCTATGAGTCAGCTCTACTACCTCAACTTAAACATTGCAGCTCTACTAACGGCGTGTGTCGGTGACACAGCCTGATGTTGGCACGAGCGGTATAGACACTCAACTTCCAGGTGCTATGCAAGCTTTTATGCATGGGAAGCCCTGGTGAAAGGGCTACCAATCATCGACCACGTTGACCAAGTCTGCGAGGTTTGCATCTCGGCAAAGCAGAAGTGTACGGTGTTCCTCGAGCTAGACCTCGTACGTGGGGATCTATAAATATGGAGAATTGAAGGACTGAGAACGGAGACCAGAGGGGGGTGAATGGGAGCCTCAAATTTCTCTCGAAATATTCAGGACACTCTTCCCAAAACCTAAACCCAGTTGTTGGGTGCTCAAACGGAGGGAGCAACGCGAGTGGGGATTCAGACAAATCGGAGAAATGAGAGCTCACCGGCAGTGGAGAGAAACTCACCGGAAACCCCACAATGTAGGTCCTCGACCCCTAGGGAAAAGAAGCAAGAACCTAGGCAAAACCCTTAGAAAAATTGTCGACAGACGCTAGGCGATGGACGCTGCAACAGAGAGCGACGGACGCTGGGCAAGCGTCTGGCGCTTTATGTAGAGCCGAACCCGAGAGGACCCCCAGGCGACGGACACGTCTGTCGAGAACCTCGACAGACGCTAGCGAGCGTCTGACGCAAAACGAACAGAGAGCTTGCACGGCCAAAAAACCCACGGACACGTCTGGCGCAACGTCGACAGACGCTGGCGAGCGTCCGACGCAAATGAACAGTGAGCTATGCAACTCCCAAAACCGACGAACGCGTCCGGCGTTCAGGCGACGAACGATAGCGAGCGTCCGACATGATCTTGAAACACGCAGACAGGACGAGCGACGGACGCTGACGTCAGCACGTACCAGCGTCCGACGCAAACCGTCTGGCGTCGGCGTAGAAGCATAGGCCGTTGAGCTTGTCCTCAACTTTTCCCTTCGACTCATCATCTCTTGAAGAATCACCTCCGTTGGAGCAGGACTTGATGTCGCTGAGGGAGGCGAGGAAGGCTCGGTAATTGGCCTTCACCTTGTCGATCACCTTCTTGGAGGACCTTCGGTGGTAGCCACCCATGGGCTTGTGCTTGTCCTCAAAGTGGTGCTCGCGCTTGTCCTTGCGCTTGGTGAAGTCGCCCGCAGCTTTCTTGGGGCAGTTTGCGATGAAGTGATCCTCATCACCGCAATGGTAGCACCCCTTGGCTGAGCCACCACGCCGACGGTTCAAACGGTTGTTGTGAAACCGTGAGAACTTGGTGATGACCAAAGCCAGCTCATCATCTCCAAGAGCCTCCACTTGATCCTCTGTCACAGAAATCAAAGACAAAGCGAACAACGAGTGTGAAGGGTCAGAGGAGGAAGAAGACATACCACCGGGGCCAGAAACCAACGCCATAGATGGTTTCGACGGGTTTTCAAGCTTGACCCGGGTCTGGTAGTCAATCTCTGAGGACTTGAGCTTGCTGAACAGCTCGTCCACGGTCAGGGCATCATAGCCCGGTGACTCCTGAATGGCAGCCACCTTCATCTCCCACACCTTCCGATCAAGAGCATGCAAAAGCTTGATAGCCATCTCATGATCATCATAAGGCAAGTTGGCTCGATTAGCACGCATCTTGTTGACAATAGATTGGAAGCGAGTGAACATCCCGTCAACAGATTCGCCGGTCAACTGAGAAAAGTTCTCGTACTCTCTACGGTATGTGTTACCCTCATGATATCGAACAAGTATTTGCCAGATCTCCCGTGCCGTAGTGAGACTCGAAACTCGCTCAAACTCAGAAAGAGACAAACTCGAGAAGAGAATACTACGGGCTCTTGCGTTTGACGCATGTTGCGTGATTTGCAGCTCATTAATCCGAGCGCCAAGAACCGTGTAAGGTGGATTGATCCTTAACCGGCTCTGATACCAATTGAAGGATCGAGAACGGTGGCCGGAGGGGGGGGGGGAATGGGAGCCTCAAATTTCTCTCGAAATATTCGGGCCACTCTTCCCAAAACCCAAACCCAGTTGTTGGGTGCTCAAACGGAGGGAGCAACGTGAGCGGGGATTCAGACAAAATCGGAGAAATCAGAGCTCACTGGCAGTGGAGAGAAACTTACCGGAAACGCCAAAACGTAGTTCCTCGACCCGTAAAAAAAAGAGGCAAGAACCTAGGCAAAACCCTCAGAAAAACAGTCGACAGACGCTGTGCGACGGACGCTGCAGCAGAGAGCGACGAACGCTGGGCGAGCGTCTAGTGCTTTATGCAGAGCCGAACCCGAGAGGTCCCCCACGCGACGGACGCGTCTGGCGGTATGTCGACAGACGCTGGTGAGCGTCAGACGCAAAATGAACAGAGAGCTTGCACGGCCGAAAAAACCCACGGACGCGTCTGGCGCAACGCCGACAGACGCTAGCGAGCGTCCGACGCAAACGAAGACAGAGCTATGCAACTTCCAAAACCGACGGACGCGTTCGGCGTTCAGGCGATGGACGATAGCGAGCGTCCGACGCGAACTTGAAACACGCAGACAGGATGAGTGACGGACGCTGACGTCAGCACGTACCAGCGTCCGACGCAAACCGTCGGAGCGTCTGACGCCCCCGACAGAAACGCAGTAAATGCGAAAACTGTGTTTCTTTCCGCCAAATCTTCCCAAAACCTCACCAAATGATCTCCACTAGCAACCCAACTTGGTAGGCATGTTTCTAGTGCTGTGGAGGAGCTATCCCGAAGAAATCATCGCTCAATTTGGTGAGGATTAAAAGGAAACGAGGATTTGGGGGAAAGGGCAAGAACGAAGAACACCGCAAAGAAAATGCTCGATCTGTGTACTCGAGAGGTTTGAGCAAGAATCCTTCGGTGCAAAGATGCTCCTCTCGATTACGAACAACTTGATTCAAATGGTTTTGCAAGAGCTACTCCCTACAAAGAGATTTCATCTTGGGAAAAAGAGAGCTAAAACAAAAACGCAGAATACAAGTAAAAATGTGATACACGATCAAGTAATCAAAGCCGCCATTGCTTACGGAGGGTAAGGCCTCCGATCCACCAAAAGATCACAAGTTCTTACAAAGGTTGGAGAGATCAACCTAGGGACCTCATGAACTAGAGAGAGGTTAGAGAGGGAGAGGTAATTGCAAATAATTAGGGTTAAAGAGGTGGGACGAGGGATACCCCTTCACCCCCTACTTATCGGGCTTTGGCTATTTCCCAAAGACCCCCCGAGATACATTGAGTGAACTACCTAGCCTAAGCATAGCAATCCAAGCTCCGGAAAATATCTCCTGCATTTTGAATGGACAACCCTGCTTCCTGCCGGGAGTTGCCGTCGCCTTGACGCAACCTCCAGGCTTCCGCCACGTGCCATCCCCGCTTCCTCGGAAGCTCCGCCTAGGTTTTGAGGCCCAAACCCAGGAAACCCGCCACCGGTAGCTTTGGGCTTAACTACCGAACCCCAGGTTTTGAGGCCCAAACTCGGAAACCGTCCTCGGATGGTTTTGAGGCCCAAACCACCAAACCGCTCGACTCGACCTTCACCACGCCATTGACCACTGTCACTAGGCATAGCACCTGCACAACACAAGCCGATAGACAGGCACACACTTGCTTTCGCAAGGATTAGAAGTAAGCCACTCAAACTGAACCGCTCATGTGTTGGGCAATCACTCATCACAAAACTGAACTACATGGGTACTTATCCACCATGTGTTCGCAATCTCCCCCTTGATGAGTGCATTGTCAACACAAGTGCATTTCAGATTTGAGCCACAAGGTAAAGCTCTCCAAATGACCAAAAAGCTGAGAAAGCCAAAACGGGGTCACTTGAGAGAAGCAAAGCGAATCCAAAACTTGGTTCCCAAAGACATGGGCAATGACTCGACGCAACCAAGCAAAACAATGCTAGCCCTCAAGAAGTGGCAGAAAATGGGCTCAACACCGCTAGCAAGTCCAAGATACAAACCACGACTCTCAAAGCTCAGAACACCAATTGAAATACTAAGGGAGCTCAAAAGATACCAATTGAAAAACCATGAGAAGCTCAAAGAAACCAATTAAACCACCTTAAAGCTCAAGAAGCTCTCGAAACCTGTCGAAGCCAACAAAGCAAGCTAGACCCTCCAGAAGAGGCAAAGGCTCAACACATCTAGCAGAAGCTTCCCCTGGGAACATGCACACTCAAGATACCAAGAAGGGTGAAACGTGCTAAGTATGCAAAAGAGATACCAATTGAGACAAACGAGATACCAATTGAAGGATCAAAGCTCAAAAGACCACAATTTCCAAAAACTCCCCCTTGACTAATGCAAGTATGAAAATGCACTATTTTCTCCCCCTTGATTGAATATGAATGAAATGCACACTTCTCCCCCTTGTTGACACATGAAGCTCATCAAAGCTCAAAACTCAAGATTTCGGCCACAAATGCCATGAAATGCAAAATGAGTGCAACAAGCTTCATACATAGAGCTAAGACAATGAATAGATGCTCTAAGTGATGTGATCCTGTGAGAATAGGAAAAGCTCTATGTGCCCAACAAAGACTCAAGTTGAGCTTAAGATCACTTTAGAAGCTATTTTAGAGAGCATTTACATGTGAGAACAAGGAATGGGTATCACCTCCTAGAGACAACTAGACATTGCAAACAAGATAGGATCTATCTCAAAGCAAAATCATGTATAGCAAGTAAAACTATCCCTAGCAAAGTTCATACAACAAGCCAATGACCCAACTGAATGAATTTTCCAAATTTCAGAGTTTTGCAGCCAAATTTCAGTTTTAGGCACATTACAAGTTGTATGCAAGTGTTTGTAAGCAAGGTGATGCCACTGCTTACCAACCGGGCGAAGTCAAAGGACATGACACACCGGTTTTGGTCATACACGACACCACTCAAGTATCAACCCATATGGGAAGCAGTCTCGAACACACGGTGAAGTGCTCACAATGCAGACCCAACTCGATCTTTCCAATTCACAAAATAGAGAGCAATTTCATTTAAGATATTAATCATGGTGCTCAAATGTAGTGAATGAAACAATGAAGAGCCATAGTTACAAGCTATATACAAGGCAGCCAAGAAGGATCTTCAAAAGCCTACACATGCTAGTGCCATTTCAGAGGTGACATGGAGAATTAAATTCAGTTTTAAAGCTTTTCTAACTTAGCTCTATTGCATATCATGAGATCAAAGAGAGTCTAAGTTAGGCAACACCATAGACACATAAAGAACCTCAAACAGAGCATAGAATCATTATATAGGCTATAAGTATGAAGCTTAAAATGAACTATGTCACAAATGCAAATGAGATGCACAATGCTATGACACCAATTAACACTAAAATACACCAAAAGAAAGAAAGTCAAAGAAAAGACAAAAAGAACCAAAAAGAACTATGATACACAAAGAGAGCTTCGCTCAACTAAAAAGGGAAGCAAACACCCAACTCACCCCGAAGGCACGAAAACGCAGCTTGATCCAACGGTTTTGTGAGAATATCCACAAGCTGGTTTTGGGTCTTGACATGCCGGAGGTCAATGTCGCCCTTCTCATAATGATCTCGTAAGAAGTGAAAGCCGACCTCAATGTGCTTGGTCTTTGAATGAAGCACGGGATTTTTAGCCACACTAATTGCAATCATGCTATCACAAAGCAGAGGCACCTTAGTAAGCTCAAGACCGAAATTTCTCAAAGTGGCTATTATCCAAATCAACTAAGAGCAACAACTAGCCGTGACAACGTACTTAGCTTCGCACGTCGACTGTGCCCCGCTAGATTGTTTGCGAGAAGACTAAGAAACCAAAGAGGACTCGAGAAACTGGCAAGTCCCAGAAGTGGACTTCCGATCAAGTCGGCAACCGACAAAGTCAGCGTCAGAGTAACCGCAAAGCACAAGAGAGGGAGAGGTAGAAAACCAAAGACCAAATTCGGGAGTGAATCGTAGGTACCTCATGATGCGTTTCACCGCCTGCTTGTGCGAAGTCCGTGGGGACGCCTAAAAACATGCACACAAGCAGACCGCGAACTGAATGTCTGGTCGGGTCGCCGTCAGGTACAAAAGCGACCTGATCATGCTTCGGTACTCCGTCTGGTCCACCGCCTCTCCTTCCTCGTCTGCATCCAAGGCAGTAGTAGTTTACATAGGCGTCGAGAGGGGCTTTGCCTCGCCCATGTCAAACTTCTTCAAGATATCCTTTGTGTACTTGCCTTGGTGCACAAACGTCCCTTCCCGAGTTTGCTTGATTTGCAACCCGAGAAAGAAATTCAACTCTCCCATCATGCTCATCTCAAATTCCCCGCTCATAAGATCTGCAAACTTGGCAACAAGAGCATGAGAAGAACCACCAAAGATGATATCATCCACGTAAATCTAGACAAGGAGAGTGTATTTGCCTTGATTGAGGAGAAACAACGTCTTATCTACCGATCCCATTTTAAAACCCTTAGCAAGCAAAAAGGTTTTTAGCCTATCATACCATGCTCTAGGTGCTTGTTTCAAACCATACAAAGCTTTGTGAAGTTTAAAAACATGGTTTGGAAACTTGGGATTTTCGAAACCGGGAGGTTGTCTTACATAGACTTCCTCCTCTATGTAGCCGTTTAAGAAAGCACTTTTAACATCCATTTGGTAAATCTTAAAACCCTTAGAAGCCGCAAAAGCTAGAAGGATTCTAATGGCTTCTAAACAAGCTATGGGAGCAAAGGTTTCCTCATAGTCTATTCCCTCCTTTTGACAAAAGCCTTGAGCTACCAACCTAGCCTTGTTGCGCACTACCACCCCATCCTCACTTTGTTTATTTTTGAAAACCCATTTGGTACCTATGGGGTGGCAACTAGGTGGTGGAGGAACTAAGACCCAAACACGGTTTCGCTCAAAGTTTTCTAACTCCTCATGCATGGCATTAACCCAATCCGAATCCATCAAAGCGTGTCCAACATCTCGGGGCTCAAAAGACGCGACAAAAGCCGAATGAGCAAAGTGAGAGAGATAGGACCTAGACCGCGTGACTCGACGGTCAATGTCGCCGATGATGTTCTCCGGCAAGTGCTGTCGCCGGATGTGCCTGGAAGCCTGCCTGGACGAAGTGGCCTCCCCCTCAACAACAGCTGAAGCTCCCTCAGGTGGAAAGGGCACGGACTGAGGAAGTTGCTCGAATGACCCCCATGTAGAGGAAGTAGTCGGGTCGGGGCCGTGAGCCGAAGTAGACGTCGCAGGGTCGATGGGGCAGCCGGTGGAGTCAGCTCGGGATCACCCCAATCGGCATCGTCCTGCTTCTCCTCCACAAAGATGCTGGTGTTCACCTCATCATCACCTGCAAGCTCAAAAGCAGTGGAAACACAGGGCATAGCTTCATTGAATGTAATCTCACAAGTCTCCATCACTTGGTTAGTCTCAAGGTTAAGTGCACGATAAGCACGAGAGTGAGTAGAATAACCAAGAAAAATACCGTCAGAAGACCATGACTCAAATTTGTCCAACTTACCGCCCTTTTTGAGGATGAAGCACCTGCACCCAAACACCCGTAGGTGACTTACCTTGGGTGGTCTCCCAAATCGCAACTCATAAGAGGTCTTCTTTTGAAAGCTCGGAGGAAAATGCGATTGGAAACATAGCAAGCAGAACTGAGTGCTTCGGCCCAATACCTCCTAGGAGTCCTATGCTCATCGAGCATCGTCCTGGCCATCTCAACAAGGGTCCGATTCTTGTGCTCAACAACACCGTTCTGCTGGGGAGTGTGAGGTGAGGAAAACTGGTGATCGAGACCCAAGGAAGAACAAAGAGTTGGAAAGTGAGCATTCTTGAATTTTGTGCCATTGTCATTGTGAATAGCTCTCATGGCATTCTTAGGTAGCTCATTTTGCAATCTCAAAATCAGATCTCGAACAAGTGGAAAAGCCTATCCTTACTCTCCAAAAAGAACACCCAGGAGTACCTCGAGTAGTCATCAATGACTACAACCACATACCACTTCCCTCCTTCTAACTTGACCCAAGCTGGACCAACTGTGTCCATGTGTAAGAGCTTGCCGGATCGAGTGGTCATGACCTCAGTCACAGGAGGATGGGAAGCGGCAACCATCTTTCCATGCCTGCAAGGATGGAAAACCAAATCCTTTTCGAACTTTAGCTTTGGCAATCCTTGGATAAGGTCCATTGAGCTAAGCCTTGCAAGCAAGTCAAAACTCAAGTGTCCCAATCTCCTATGCCACTTCCAAAGCTCGGAAGAAGAACCGACAAGAAGACAACGAGAAGGTCCGGAAGAGATAGAAAAATCCGCACGAAAAACCTTCTCGAAGGGTAAAATCCGGCAAACAAGCTCACCATGAGATTGCAAAATCTGAGAGAGGTTTGGCTTAAAGCTCACCTCAAAACCGTCATCAAGGAATTGCGAAAACGAAAGAAGGTTAAAATGCAAATTCACAACCAAAGCAACATCATTGAGGACAAAAGAAGAGTTCACTCGGATCGACCCTTGGGAGACAACCTTACCTTTACTCTTGTCCCCGAATGTGATATACTCGGTGTGGTGCATGGGGTCGAGGCTGGAGAACCACTTGACACTTCCGGTCATATGGCGTGAGCATCCGGAATCCACAAGCCAAGTCTCCTCCAGTCCTCCTTCCTACGTCAATAAAAAGACATAGGGTGAGCAAACGGACCAACACTAGAGTTAGTAAACTGTGAAGGATACTAGTGTTGTCCCACTTGCCCAAAGAATGGATTAGGAGAAAAACCAAACATCTCCTGCCGCACAGAGGGATAGCGATCACCACGATAGGGAAAACGTGGTCCGCTAGAGAAGGGTGGAGTGAAGCCACCGCCACGAGGCCCGTAGTCGTATGGGTCACGACCGGTACCCCGCTGGGCACGACCACCACGTGGCCTCGCCTCTTGAGGCCTAGCACCTTGAGGCATTGTACCTCTAGGCCTAGTAGTGCGCCTCTGAACTTCCGGTTCACGCACCCCAACTCGTGGGTGGTACATGTCCCGATTGTTCAACTCAAACTGCCTCCGATCATCTCTCTTCCTCCTATAGCAATACTCAGCCAAATGCACACCCCGCTCACAATACTCACAATGGTACCTTACCGCACTCTTGGTAGGCACCTCTTGTTCGGTTGGGTGGCTCTAGCTTTCTTAGGAAGGGGATCACTAGAGATATCAGGCATTGTGTAAAGTGGGTTGCGAAGGTGGTTCGGTTTGGCAATCCACACTTGCTTCTGTGGAGTGATTTTGGGTGGCTCTTCAAACACACCATCTCTCACAGGAAACTTAGAGGGGTTGGTAGGATTAGGTGGAGTGATCTTGGTAAGCTTGGGAGTTGTGGTGGGTTTCTCATTCTCGCTCAAACCACTGCACTCACCGATCTTACCGAACATGCTATCGTCCTTCCCACCTATAGCAAAGCCTACTCCCGTGCTGCCAGCCCTTTTGCATTGGCTAAGATTCATCCCCAACTGTGGCTCTCGGCAAGACACCCAGCTCAAGATGGACCGAAGGTATGTGTTTTCCTCCTCGGTACGCATCTTGTTGTGTCTGCACGACGCAATCTCAAGCTCCAAAGCCTCAAAGCGATCTGACTCTCTAGTGTTATCTAAGCTGACCTTCTCTAGCACAACAATCCTAGCATCCTTCTGTGCCAGCTCAGAACGCAAGCCTAAGCACGACTTGCACGCACGAAGTAAGCTAGGCCTAGCCTTCAGCTCACTAACCTCCTCAAGTAGAGTACCATACTTGTCCTAGAGAGTGACAAGATCAGACATGTGAATGGCGCAAGCATCACACTCTACCTCCTCGGTAACCACCACTGACGCCTTAGCAAAATCTAGCTCATGTAGGGCGCTAAGGTACTTCACCTTAAAGTCGTTGCTCTCACAAGCGGCATGCTTGAGCAACGCATCTTGACTCATCAAGGTGTCATTCAGAGACTCAATCGAGAGAGAGAGGGACTCGACGGTGGGTGATACCTCGGGTGTGTTGGAGTCGTAGTCGTAGTCGGGGCCTTCCTTGTGCTTGCCGACCTTGCCTTCTTCAATCGCCATGGTGCAAAAGCCACTGTGCTTGGCGTCGGCGTAAAAGCATAGGCCGTTGAGCTTGTCCTCAACCTTTCCCTTCGACTCATCATCGCTTGAAGAAGCACCTCCGTCGGAGGAGGCATCGATGTCGCTGAGGGAGGCGAGGAAGGATCGGTGCTTGGCCTTCACCTTGTTGATCACCTTCTTGGAGGACCTTCAGTGGTAGCCACCCTTGGGCTTGTCCTTGTCCTCGTAGTGGTGCTCGCGGTTGTCCTTGCGCTTGGTGAAGTCGCCTGCAGCTTTCTTGGGGCAGTTTGCGATGAAGTGATCCTCATCACCGCAACAGTATCACCCCTTGGCTGAGCCACCACGCCAATGATTCAAACGGTTGTTGTGAAACCGTGAGAACTTGGTGATGACCAAAGCCAGCTCATCATCTCCAAGAGCGTCCACTTGCTCCTTTGTCACAGAAATCAAAGACAAAGCAAACAAGGAGTGTGAAGGGTCAGAGGAGGAAGAAGACGTACCGTCGGGGCCATAAACCAACACCATAGATGGTTTCGATGGGTTTTCAAGCTTAGCCTGGGTCTGGTAGTCAATCTCCGAGGACCTGAGCTTGCTGAACAGCTCGTCCACGGTCAGGGCATCATAGCCCGGTGACTCCTGAATGGCAGCCACCTTCATCTCCCACACCTTTCGATCAAGAGCATGCAAAAGCTTGATAGCCATCTCATGATCATCATAAGGCAAGTTGGCTCGATAAGCACACATCTTGTTGACGATAGATTGGAAGCGAGTGCACATCCCGTCAACAGATTCGCCGCCCAATTGAGAAAAGTTCTCGTACTCTCTGCGGTACGTGTCAAAGAGCCTGGACTTGATCTGAGGGTTGCCCTCATGATATCTCAAGAGTGTTTGCCAGATCTCCCGTGCCGTAGTGAGACTTGAAACCCGCTCAAACTGTGGAAGAGACAGACAAGAGAAGAGAATGCTACGGGCTCTTGCGTTTGACGCATGTTGTGCAACCTGGGCATTGGTGATCCAAGCCTCAAGAACCACGTAGTTCTGATTCTCACAAATCTCCCAAAACTTTGTGTCAAGCCCTTGGAGGTAAGCCGACATGCGCACCTGCTAATAGGCAAAGTTGGTTCCATCGAAGTAGGAAGGTTTACCAGCACCTCGCTCCATGTCGCCTTCGTGGATCAAGAACCGTGTAAGGTGGATTGATCCTTAACCGTCTCTGATACCAATTGAAGGACCGAGAACGACGACCAGAGAGGGTGAATGGGAGCCTCAAATTTCTTTCGAAATATTCAGACCACTCTTCCCAAAAATCAAACCCAGTTGCTGGGTGCTCAACCGGAAACCCTAAAACACAGGTTTTCAACCCCTAGGGAAAAGAGGGAAGAACCTAGGCAAAACAGGAGAAAACAACAACCAACAGGAAGCTCCGGACCATATGGGACAGAGCCATCGGACTAAGGCAAGTAGTCCGGAGCTATGGTCCGACGCTGGCCAAGCCGAGACGGAGAAGTGCAGGGAGCACCCGACCTCCGGACTACCTACTCCGGACTAGTCCTGTGGTACGAGAGATTGGTCCGGTGCTCACCCACCCAGAAGTCCAGTAAGCTACCGACCTCCGGACCAGACCACCGGACTACCCCGTCGGACCAAGGAGAGTGGTCCGACGCGTGGTAGCGTTCCTCAGCAGAGCCACCAGACCACTCGTCAAAGGTCTGGAGCTCAAAAACTGGGAGGTCCGGAGGGTGGTCTGACGCCCCTTGCTGCTTGACATGGGAAAGGTCAATACCACCGGAACACTCGCTATGGTCTAGAGCTTAGAAGGGAAGTGGTCTGACGCTCACAACCAGAAAACTGTTCCTCGTGAAAACGAACTTCTCTCCGCCAAATCTTCCCAAAACTCAACCAAATGATCACCAACTGCAACCAAACTTTGTAGGCATGATCCTAGTGCAGTTGGGGAGCTATCCCAAAGAAATCATCGCTCAATTTGGAGAGGATAAAGGAGAACACTCGGATTTGGAAGAGAAGAGAGCAAAACGAAGAACGCCACAAAGAAATCGCCCAATCTACGCACTCGTGAGGTTTGAGGAGAATTCCTTAGGTGCAAAGAAGCTCCTCACGATTATGCACAACTTGGTTCAAACGGATTTGCAAGATCTACTCCCTACAAAGAGAAATCATCTTGGGAAAAGAGGGAGCAAAAGAAAAATGCGAAGAACACAAGCAAAACGGGGAGATGATCAACAAAACGAAGCCACCATGGCTTATAGAGGTTACGGCCTCCGATTCCTCACAACAATCACAAGTTCTTACACCGGTGACACGGTGGATCTCAAGCAAGAAGAAGCTAGGGAAGGGAAAACCTAGGAATAGGTGGGAGAGAGAGTAATGCAAGAGATGAGGATGAGGATACCCCTTCATCCTCTATTTAATGGGGCTTTGGCTATTTCCCAAAGACCCCCCTAGATACATGAGTGAACTACCTAGCCTAAGCATTGCAGTCCAAGCTCCGGAAAATATCTTCCTCGATTTGAATGGACGGCCCCGCTTCCTGCCGGGAGTTGTCGTCGCCTTGACGTGACCTCCAGGATTCCGCCACGTGCCATCCCGCTTCCTCGGAAGCTCTGCCTAGGTTTTGAGGACCAAACCCAGGAAACCCGTCACCGGTAGCTTTGCGCTCAACTACTGAACCCTGAGTTTTGCGGCCCAAACTTGGAAACCGACACGGATGGTTTTGAGGCCCAAACCACTCGACACGAGCCACCTTGTCTTCGCCAGGTTGTACTCCGAGTCCCCTGAGCCTCGCTCGACTCGCGTGTCCACCATCTTGACTCGATCGACTCGGTCTACCTCCATGTCTTCTCGCACTCGCCGATGCCAAGTACTAGCCACCACAACTAGTCCGCCGGCGCCCATGGTCCCTCAGTCCGAGCCCTGCTTCCGCCCTTCACCGCTCTGAGTCCATCGACATGGCAAACCTCTACTCGACCTTCTCCACACCATTGACCACTGTCACTAGGCATAGCACCTGCACACCACAAGCCGATAGACAAGCACACATTTCTGCTTTCGCAGAGGTTAGGGTAAGCCACTCAAACTGAAACACTCACGTGTTGGACGATCACTCATCATCAAAGCTGAACATACATGGGTACTTATCCACCATGTGTTCGCACCTAGATACATTGAGTGAACTACCTAGCCAAAGCATTGCAATCCAAGCTCCGGAAAATATCTCCCGCATTTTTAATGGACGGCTCCGCTTCCTGCCGGGAGTTGCCGTCGACTCGATGCAACCTCCAGGCTTCCGCCACGTGCCATCCCCGCTTCCTCGAAAGCTCCGCCTAGGTTTTGAGGCCCAAACCTAGGAAACCCGCCACCGGTAGCTTTGGGATCAACTACCGAACCCCGAGTTTTGAGGCCCAAACTCGGAAACCGTCCTCGGATGGTTTTGAGGCCCAAACCACCAAACCGCTCGGCTCGAGCCACCTTGTCCTCGCCCGTTCGGACTCTGAGTCTCATGAGCCTCTGCTCGATCCGCTTGTCCGCCGTCTTGACTTGGTCAACTCGGTCTACCTCCATGTCTTGTCGCACTCACTGGTGTCAGGCACTAGCCACCACAGCTAGTCCGCCGACGCCCATGGTCCCTCGGTTTGAGCCCCGCTTCCGCCCTTCACCGCTCTCAGTCCATCGGCACAGCAAGCCTCTACTCGACCTTCTCCATGCCATTGACCACTGTCACTAGGCATAGCACCTGCACACCACAAGCCGATAGACAGACACACACTTGCTTTCGCAAGGATTAGAAGTAAGCCACTCAAACTGAACCGCTCATGTGTTGGGCAATCACTCATCACAAAACTGAACTACATGGGTACTTATCCACCATGTGTTCGCAAGAATTTATTTGGTGGTTGGTACAAACAGCCTGGGAAGGAAATCAAGCTTTTGTTAGTAACAAGGGCAGGGACCGTTTGGTACATCTGGCTCTCTAAAATGCTTTAGTGTTTGATAGATACAAATATAAAACATTTTTGAAGGTTTTATTCATAGGAACGCAGACTTCGCTTCTAGAGTCAATTTCAGTACAGCGATGCCACAAAAGATGTGGATCACTCTTGTGCTTACTACCTGGACTAGGCGGAGATTGTTGTGCTTCCCTATAATATGGATGGGCATATATTTGTTTTCAGATTCCATTGTGAATTTTCATACATACGAGAGTCTGTGAATGATGAAGTTTGGAACTCTTCATGTAATTAGTGTTGCATAATTCTAAAAATGTAGGAGTATTCGGTGACTCCAGCAACATGTGGTGTTATAATAACATTTGAAAAATTCGGAATAGGGGTCCTTTGGATCAAATGGTTCTGTCCAAGCATTATCGATACTCAAACCACATAATGACCTGACTATGTCCAAGTAACATAAGGAGAACGTACTGTTCATAATGATTGCACCAGTAACAATATATGGTTCAGTTTACTCTAACAGGAAAAACTTTCTGTAACAGAATATCAACTTTGAATAAAAATTAACTATTGGAAGGCGATTGAGAAATGAAGAACAACTAAATCTGATCTATCATCTGCATATCAGTATGTTTGAATGGAATGCACGTAACTCTTTCTTCACTGAGAGGAACATATCATCGACAATTCCAACCTATAAAATACAAACATGCTCAACTTTTAACTAAAGTCAAATAAAGGCTGTTTGTGTCGAAGAGAAAAAGAAATAAAACAAGAGAAGAACTAAGTGTTTCACTGGTTTGTATCAAGCATGTTATGACTATGTCAGCTTCTCCAGCAAGTTCAAACACATGTTCTGGTCCAACTTTTTTTTATCCTGTAAGCCTGTCAACATCTGCACAAGAAAATTTTGAAGTGAGAGGAAGGAGTACGTAAATAATTTTCATGTAGGCATGATATCAGTAGTACCTTACCACATGGCAATGAGCCTAGTGACCACTTTCTTGTAGTAGCAAGAATATTTACACCAAATGGTTTTGGCCTCTTGGCAATTTTCACACCAGTGGTTCCAAACCCTAGGATAAGTACCAATACAATAAGCACAAACACTTTTACTTACCCAGATGGGACCATGAAAAGTAGATAAAACAAGCCATTTCTACATTTATCCCAAAGAGCATATATATACTGTTTTGCCTAATATTGTTTCTCCTAACTTCCCACGTGCTTCTGACAAAAAGAAGCATCTATCAACTTGTGCAAAGGAATGCCCAAAACTCCAAAACATGGGTAGTGTTCAATATATATGAAAGCAGCTAATTATAATTAATATAACAAAAACAAGAACATAAATGTTTTTATTCCATTAAATAAACTTATAATAGAAACTAACTTTAATGTCATGTCAAGCTTGTATACCAGAACTTTTCCGCTTTCATGAAAATGCATCTGAGTCCTCAGTTTTGACAATTTCATAGTATCTCTGGAATCTGAAATAACAAAATAGATGAACACCATAAATTTCCATGTTTCCCCATGGCATATATGTTAGTCTGTCAAAGCATAAAAGGGGAGACCTAAAACCAAAGCATGTAGAAACCTATTCTGATCTCCCCCTTCTTCCCGCCTTACCCCACTTCTTTGGGCTGTAACCAGCCCTAGGGGTGTGTTGTGTGCATGCTTGTGCACACTGGTCAGGTGGGCTGCCGGTGTGGGGAAAATAAATAGAAAGAAGACAAGGTTCCACATGAGGAAGTCTAAGAGAGACACGAAGTATTGGAAGGGTTGAAGTGATTTAGAAATAGTTTGGGGGTAGAATGAAAAATAAATAGAGGCCCATGTTTTAAGTAGTACCATCAGAGACAACAACAGAAAGTAGGCCCCTATAAAATAAGAGGCTCCCTAAACAGCCAAGTATGTGTCTCTTTTAGGAATGGAATATTTATTAGCCACAAGCTACAATATTAAAGTCAATGAAATTTGACCTAGCTAGGAATGTACTTGAGCTCGTCATCCCCTACAATGACCCAAACCAGCCAAAGCATGAGCATCTCAATTACCACCCTGCCCAAAAAATTACAATCAAACTCAACGAAATTTGACCTAGCTAGGAACTTGAGCTCATCAACAAGCCCTCGTTCTTGCATAGCGTCAAAGTTTGTCGACCGCATCGTGACCTTGATCATCATTGCATCCATCTCCAATATAAACCGATCTGCCAACGTCCAAATTAGCAGCTACATGTATTCCCAGCAGATAGACGACCAGTTCAGCATGAAAGGCACTCAACACATGGTTCAGCCTTTATCTACCAGTCATCAGTTCATCACTACATCACCAGCATGGTCCCGGGTCAATAATGCCCATCCTCCAGTCAAGGAATCAGCATAAAAGGAAGCATCTGTTAGAATAGATTAGGCAATTTCCATGTCATTTTAATTCCGTAGATTAACATAATGATGATGACATATAAAAGATTATATAGAATTGAGATTATGACATCAACCATGTTCATAGCAACATAAAACATGTGGATATCAAAAGCATGCGAACATGATATATATAACAAAACATAAAAACATGACATATATATCATAACAACAACTAGCACTGGATTGCATATGAAACGACGATACAGAGCTACTGTACCGTAGACACAGTAGCATATGAAACAACATAACAGTAACACTGAAACAGATATGCAGAGTACGAAACTAGCAGGAATAGAGAGCATACAGATTACGAGACGACACAACAGAGCATGTGAAACAGACTCGCTACACCATATGAAACAGCATGGATGAACTACTGAAACATATAAAAACTGTACAAAGAAAAACAGAGACATGACGAGATGAACATATCCGCCCATCCGCGCAACGTCTGATGTACCAGAACCTTGACCAACCTCGATGGTCATGACGTAGAGGACGAAGGTGTACTGTCCACCGAGATGAAGACGACGACGACGATCACCGGGAAACAGACCACGACGGCGGCGGCGGCAGTAACCTCCAGGAAGAAGACGATGGCGGCGAACTACAGGAGCGTCTCCTCCGGAAAGAAGACGGCGGACTGCGATGAACGGCGACGGTGTTGGGCAGTCGCGTAGACACTCCCCAAAAACTTAATTGCCAATCCCCCGTGCAAGGTCTCGAACGGCAAGGGCTCCGGAGGCACCTGCCCTCTCGCTCTTTCGTGCGCGCAGAATTACGAGATGAGAATGCAACTAGCAGCGGAACAGTGTTTGGAATTTTTCCGAACCGTTCCGAGTTGAAGAGGAGGGGAATTTATCTCTCCCGCAAGGGAGGCCAAAAGGCCACGCAGGCTCCTACGCACGGGAGAGAAAGATGGGCATCTAGGTGTGTGCGTGAGAGGGAGAGGGAGGGTTGCATGCATGCATGCAAATTAAAATAGGAAACTCCCTCAATTAATTGAAGGATGAAACTCTCATAATCAATGGAAGAATCAAATTCCTCTAACTCTTGTAACTCCTGTAATTAGTGTCGTGGTTATTAGGCGTTAAATAATTAACACCCAGCCAGCCACACACGCCGCCTGCCTCGTCTCACCCAGCCTCTTGGACTTCCAATCCGGTACAAATAAAATTTACACAATTACATACTCATAGAACAAGAGTTTCACTCAGTCACAACTGAACAATGGACTATGCCTTGAATTGACAGTTTTGTGCGACGTAAGATTCACTCAAGTCCTCTGCTGATACTAGGCTGCAAAAGCATCCTCGCTGTTTTGAAGCATATAAGTCACACTTCAGTGTCTTTCATGAGTATTTAGAAATTACCCAAATTCCATAGACTATGACTAGTAGTCTGACTCATATAGGTGTACTCCTCAATAGATGTTCTGTAGGACAACATCTCACATTTGGAATACATTAAGGTAAATATCATCCTACCTTACAGATAGGAAAGATGTGCATCAAAAATGAGTCAAGAAAGGGATCTTTCCTCTCATCTACTCCTAGCTTGTTTCACCACTCTACTTCACGGTATCTCCGATCACATAGAGCAGGTTACCACCATAGTAGATTTCATATGGGTCTCATACCCATTTCTCTCGATGCACCCTCTATCACATTTTGTGATAGTCCCTTGGTGAATTGATCTGCTAGATTATTCGACGTATGGACATAGTCCACCGTTATAACTCCGAAGGTTTTTAACTTTCTGACAGATTTTAATCTTCGCTTAACATGCCTTGTAGACTTCATGTTATTCCTGGAATTGTTAACCTTTGTAATCACAGTTCATGGAGATAGCCGGAATTGGTTTTCAACCACCGGTAAATCCAATAGGAAATCACGTAGCCACTCGGCCTCTGCCCCCAGCAGTGTCTAATGCTGTGAGTTCTGCTTCCATTGTAGACTTCGTTAAGATAGTCTTCTTGCAAGACTTTCAGGAAACATCGCCACCTCCAAGCAACAAACACATATCCGCTTGTGGCATAAAGCTCATCAGCATCAGAGATCCAGTTGGAATCACAATAGCCTTCCAGCACTCTGGGTTCCCAGTATAATGAATACCATATGTCATAGTACCTTTCAGATAGCACAATACTCTCTTAAGAGCACGCCAATGATCATCTCCCGGCTTTGACACAAACCGGCTCAGTTTGCTCACAGCATATAAGATGTCAGGCCTTGTTGCACTAGCAAGGTACATGAGAGAACCAATAATTTGGGAGTATGTTAATTGATCCCTTGCTATTCTTCGATTTTTCCTCGATAGCACACTAGGGTCATAAGGCGTGGGAGCAGGGTCACAGTCACTAAACCCAAAGCAACTTAACACCTTTTCCACATAATGGGACTGTAACAAAGTTACCCCACCATCACCTTCTCTGATAAGCTTGATGTTCAAAATCACATCAGCTTCTCCCAAATCTTTCATTTCGAAATTGCTCGACAAGAGAGACTTTACTTCCTCAATCACATTGAGATTAGATCCGAAGATCAAGATGTCATCAACATAGAGGCACAGTATAACAGCCTCACCCCCACCATACCGATAATACACACACGAGTCACACTCATTCACTGCAAAGCCAACAACTGTTAGAGTATTATCAAACTTTTCATGTCATTGCTTAGGTGCTTGTTTTAGGCCATACAATGACTTTAATAGCCTGCACACCTTGTTCTCTTGACCATCCGTAATGAATCCGTCAGGCTGATCCATATAGATCTCCTCATCTAACTCTCCATTTAGGAAAGCTTTCTTTACATCCATCTTATGAATGATAAGACCATATGAGGCTGCCACAGCAACCAAGATACGAATTGTAGTCAATCGAGCCACTCGTGAATAGGTGTCAAAGAAATCTTCACCCTCTTTCTGGGTATATCCTTTGGCCACAAGTGTTGCCTTGTACCTCTCAATAGTACCATCAGGCCTAAGCTTTTTCTTGAAAATCCATTTGCAGCCTATGGGTTGACAACCATATGGACGGTCAACGACCTCCCATGTTCCATTAGACATAATAGAATCCATCTCACTTCTTACTGCTTCCTTCCATAAGTCAGCATCAGGAGAAGAATATGCCTCTCTAATGGTGGTTGGACTGTCTTCCACAAGGTACACTATATAGTCATCACCAAAGGATTTTGCAACCCTCTATCTCTTACTCTTTCAAGTGACTATAGTGTCATCCTCCTCAGGGATGTGCACATGAGAATCATCAACATGATCTATATGAATAGACTGTTCTTGCTCATGGGGAATTATAGTCTCATGACTTATTTCACTATGTGTATTTTTCATTGGAAACTCATTCTCAAAAAATGCAGCATCTCTTGATTCCATGATAGTATCAACATACATATCAGGCACATCAGATTTTATAATTAAAACCCTATATCCAGTGTTGTGAAAGGAATAACCAAGAAAAACGCAATCAACAGTTTTGGGTCCAAGTTTACGTTTCTTGTTGATTGGCACATTCACCTTTGCCAAGCAACCCCAAGTGCGCAAATATGAGAGATTTAATCTCCTCTTTTCCCATTCCTCGAATGGTGTGATCTCTTTGTTCTTTGTTGGAACTCTGTTCAGGACATGACACGCTGTCAATATCGCCTCACCCCACCATTCCTTGGATAATCCCGCTGTACTCAACATGGCATTCACCAAGTCTGTTAGAGTGCGGTTTTTCCGTTCGGCAATCCCATTGGATTGTGGTGAGAACGGCGGTGTCCTCTCATGAACAATACCGTGGTCCACGCAAAACTCATCGAACACATTAGAGAAAAATTCTCCTCCTCGATCGGACCTTAACCGTTTTATTTTCCTTTCAAGTTGGATCTCAACTTCAGCTTTATAGGCCTTAAAATAATTAAACGCTTCATATTTTGTTTTTAAGAGATACACATAGCAAAATCTCGGAGAGTCATCTATAAAAGTGAGAAAGTATCTTTTATCGCCTTTAGTCAAAATTCCATTCATCTCACACAGATCTGAATGAACAAGTTCTAGAGGTGCCAAATTCCTCGCCTCAGCAGCCTTGTGGGGCTTGCGGGGTTGTTTTGATTCCACACAAACATGGCACTTAGACTTTTTGACCAAGTTAAATTTAGGAATTAAATTCAGATTTGCTAACTGCATGAGACATCCAAAACTCGCATGACAGAAGCGTGAATGCCATAAATTTGACTCATCAGAAATATCAACAGAATTCACCATCTTATTACACACATCATGCAGTGATAAGCGGAATAGACCTCCGCAATCATATCCTTTACCCACAAAAGAACCATGTTTCAATACAACACATTTATTTGACTCAAGAACAACTTTGTAGCCATCTCGACATAGCATTGAAGCACTAACAAGATTTTTCTTGATGGAGGGCACATGTTGCACACTCTTCAATGGCACTATCTTTCCCGAAGTAAACTTCAGAATAATCGTACCAACACCAAGAACATGAGCACGCGATCCATTTCCCATCAACAAGGTGCCAGACCTCCCGACCTGGTAAGTGGAGAAAAAAGAAACATCAGCACATACATGTATATTTGCACCACTGTCCATCCTCCACTCTGTTGAATTACATACTGAGAGAACAAATGTTAAGGAATTACCATACCCAGGTGTTTCACCTCCAGTATCAGTAGTAACAACATTTGCTGATTTCTTTTCCTGGTTGAACTTGCGATCTGGGCACTCACTTTCCCAGTGTTGTTCACTGCCACACACAAAGCAACCTCCATTTCACTTGTTTGTGTTGTTGTTGTTCTTTTTAAACTGTGTTGTCTGAACAGGCTTAGGGGTGTTCTCTTGCTTGTTCTAGTTTTCTTCTTCTTGTTGAACTTGCGGAAATTAGAGTTTCTCTTTTGCACAACATTTGCAGTAGAGTTCTCAACACCTTTTCCATTGTCCTTTGCTCTAGATCTCTCCTCAACATCAAGAGTACCAATGAGCTCTTCCACATTGAACACTTGTCTCTTATGTTTGAGGGAGGTGCCAAAGTCCTTCCAAGAAGGTGGTAACTTGGCGATTATACCGCCAGCCACAAACTTGTCAGGCAAAGGACAAGGAAAAAGTTCAAGTTCCTTTGCTAGTGCCTGAAACTCATGAGCCTGTTCCACTACCGATCGGTTCTCAACCATCGTGTAGTCATACAACTGCTCCAAGAGGTACAACTCGCTACTAGCATCAGTAACTCCAAATTTTCCAACAATTGCATCCCACAGCTCTTTCCCCATGGGAAGTATGATATAGCTTTTCTGGAATTTTGTATCAAGTGCGCTAATCACTGCACCTCGAAAGAGGTTGTCATCAGCCTTAAACCTAGCCTCATCCGCAGGAGGAATGTTAGCAGGCTTGCCCTCAGCAGCATAAAAGAATGACATTGCAGTGAGCCACAATTCCATGTTAGCTTTCCATATCAAGAAGTTTTTACCATCAAATGCATCAGACTTTAAAACGGCAGCAAAACCTCTGATAGAAAAATGCCTATAATTAGGTTTTTGGATTGTTAGAATATTAGGCAATCTCCATGTCATTTTAATTCCGTAGATTAACATAATGATGATGACATATTAAAGATTATATAGAATTGAGATTATGACATCAACCATGTTCATAGCAACATAAAACATGTGGATGTCCACTACTAAGTTTTACCCCTATTTCAACGTTGACAAAACGTTGCAATATACCGTTTTTGGTTGCCAAAGTAGGATGTGACAACCAAATCACGTTCGTTGCCAACAGTTGCAATAGTGTATTGCAACCATTGTTAGTTTGTCGTTGCAAGTACGTGAGCTTTTTGCCACCATAATAGTTCGTTGCCAACCATGGCAACATGACATTGCTGCAACCTTCATGGTCGTGGCAATATAAGAAATTGCCACGCTATTGACATAAAAAGCGTCGGATCTGTGAACACCTCGGGCTTATACCCGAACTCGATATCCAAAGGTGTGCCAATTGATTTGACCAGTTAATCAACAAGGACGATAACTAGAACAACGATGAACGAGACAACAGCGATACGCCCGGATGTCAAGGCTCAGATTGCTCAAAAAGCGGAACTCGCGAGGTAGACGGAGATCTTGTAGATGCAGCCCGTTGAGATCGTAAGAACTCGTAGATAAACTATAACTAATGCGAAAAAGTAGATGCTGAAAAGTAGGACGAAAATAATAGATTTGTTTGATTGTATTGGATATATCTCCACACGAGCCCTAGGTACATATTTATACTCTGGTAGGAGGAGTTGTACACAGACACGACTCATACCTAAACAAACTCCTACATTTAAGGAAATAAATGACTCACGCAAGAGTCGGACTCAAACTGATATAATAATACTGGTATAAAATCATCAGTTTCCTTATCTATTCTCTTCGCGATGACACTTTCCATCGGCAGATTTCTTTCCATCTGCAACCTTCTTCCATTACCATCGGCATCTTTCTACTGACGTCATCTATATCCTACATCCATCGACAACATTCCCGATCGGCAACGTTCTCATGTCTCCATCGGCAACATTTTTTCGATCGGCAAATACCCTTCTTTTATCTTTGATGTTTCTTCAATCCCCTGCTTCTATCGGCAATCTGATTGGCGATATTCTGATGCTGATAAAGAGAAACAACCATCCTTCTACTGTTCATTGCATCCGGTTCATATTGACACATACAAAAAACGGTGTCAACACATGCCCCCCAATTTCGGAGTATAAAATATCTTATGCACCAAAATTTGCTCTACTATAGTCTTTCCATCCAAAATTCTACTGCCATTTTGATTATCGCGCAATGTCGCTGTAAATTACCAACAACTCCCACAACTGTAGCACCAACAGTTGCAACTCCTCGATCACTACGCAGATTCATCGTGATATCCTTCCATACCTCTGTCCAGTCAAAAAGAAAACTCGAAAATTCCCTTTGACCAGACCTATAAAGATCATCGTCTGTTCTCCTTTCCACCCTGAGTTCACATTTTCACCTTTGTTCCACTGTCATCTCTGAAGAGCACCAGCGGCGGTTCTTCCTCTCTCATCAAGAATCACGCTCCCTGCAAGAACTCCTGCTTCAATGGCGATCAACTTCACCGTCCCCGTGGTAATTTTCTTCTTCCCTTCATGTATATACTGCAATTTTATCTTTCCGTACCACCTTACGATCCCTTTTCTCTTCCTTTCTTTGATTTTCTGGATCTAGGAAATGCGCAAGAAAATAGTGATCCCTACCGATCAAGCATATCTCTGCTGTCTGGGCCCGATGGGAAACCCCGATCCAACTAACTTCATCAACGCGGAAACCAACCGTATCCCATTTAGATCCGAATGCTTCAATATGGGGTTGTGGACAAACACCTTCCGTTCATGGCCCAAACCTACCAAAGGATGGAAAAATTGGTACCTCAGTATGGCTAGATCACAACAGGCCTATTGGTCAGAACGCAGCATAGATCATTGCATTAGATTATCACTTGCCGATATGACTAGGAATGAAAACATGATGATTGCTGCTTCTTATTTCTGGTCCGATACAATGAACGCATTCCTATTCAAACACGGACTAGCTACTCCTACTCTTGCCGATGTGTACATGCTCACCGGCTTGGATGTCTCTTTTGCCGATAATACCTCCCTTTTTTAGAAGAAACCTGAGCAGCGAGTAACTATTCGCAATACCGGTGGCTGGATTGGGTATATTCAAGAATATCAAAAGACCGGATCGGTAGACCAAAGGGGGCACATCATTTTCCTGAACATGTGGCTAGAGAAGTTCATCTTCTGCGGTAGAACAGTCGGACCTACCGATACATATCTTTTCGCAGCAGAACTTCTGACCCACGGAAGTCTTCCCCTTGGCCGATATCTACTTGGTTCAGTTTACTATCTTCTACACCAAGTGTCCAGAAAACTGCTGCTAGGCGAGCCCATCGACAACCTTGGAGGTCCTTGGTGGTTCATTAACTTATGGCTAAATGCCCACATGCACAAATTTCTTCAATTTGATTTGTTCAACCGGCAATTCCCAAGAGAAATATCTGAGGATTATGTGTTCGCCGAAAATGAATCGACAACCCGTTTCCCGCTTAACTTCGGGGAAGCTATGATAGTGCTACCTGGAACCGATGCCAACGAAGTTCAATTTTGTCTGTTCTTCCAGAAATTCTACTGCGTACTCCCGGTTGCAGAACGGGTCTAGTGGCCTTATAACGATGAAAACAATCGATTTCCACTCTCCCTCAGCCTTACCGATGGGACTATACCTCAGAATGAAGGAATCATGAAGGCTACCTTCACTCCCCAGGCCATTCTAGTTAACATCTTTGGGACTGGGAAGAACGCTTCTCCATCTTATGAATTTTATTACCCATTGGTAGCAACAAGACAGCTAGCATTTGGTCAATTACCGATCAAACTTAGTTATGCCAACGTGATAAAACCAAGAGGAACTATCTCCAATGTTGCAGACTGGAACAAGATTATTACTCTCTCCCCTCAGGCCGATGTAACAAACATTGACTTTTCTTCTATGACACTGACGTCCTTTTTCACTAAGTCATATAAATCCTGGTGGCAAGAATGGAAAGATCAACTATTCGCCGTATCATCACATTACTATCGACATTTGATTGATGATGATCATATTATTCGTGATGATGCGGTGAGTTTACTTCTGATTTTATTCCTTCCTTCTCTTCAAATACATCAGTAACTAATTTCCTGTCAATAGGTTAATGATCCAATCCCTAAAAAAGAGCAGAAGCGGTAAATATTTCAACCTGCGACTGATGAACCCTATGTCAGCAATCGGCAGCAAGGCCCCTTCACTGGCTACTCTCATGTATGGAAAAACACCTAAAGTCAGCCTCAAACCCGAAAGGCCGATTGAGGTTGCTGCTATTCCATCGGTCACTGCCACTGTCCTAGCACAAGCTTCCAAGGTAACAGTCTCCATTCTCTGTGCCGATCATAAATTCTCAGTTGTAGTATTCACTTAATCTTCACCTCGCATGGCATGCTCCCTTTCGTAGCCAATGAGTTCATCGGTAGCGGTCCCGAATGTACAAGTTTCTCCAATTCGGTCTGCCGATGCCCCCAAGCGCAAAAATCGAAGCATCACAGCTCCTGGAGTGCTGCTCCCCAATCAAAACATCCAAAGCCATCAGCCCCAATCACATCACCAGCTGCGTCTTCTCAAACTACTACCGATACACCAGCACCGGAGCCAACATCGGCATCTATCCCTGATCAATTACAGGACGAGATCCCTAATCAGGAAACAGTGCCATCGTCACAAGGACTAGCTGCAGCAATAGAAGCAATATCAACACCAACACCAGTACCAGCATCACCTGTCCCCCCTATACAGGCAAGTCCATCGGCAACCATCGCCAACTCGCAAGATACCACTGTGCCAACCGATTTACCAAGCCCAAGGCAAGAAACCCATCTGAAAATGGTAAGTTCGACTGTCACAAACCTTACAAAACACAAACTTATGATTAGAGAGTTCTAACTCTCTTCTTTTCAGGCCCAAGACTCCCCAAATAGTCTATTCTCTTTTGCCATCAACTTGCCGGAAGAAAATGAAGAAGAAGAAAGCTCTGCTCCATTATCAGACGCTATATCGGCAGAAGTAAAGACCAAACTTGAAGCACTGTTATCCTTACTGCAACAAAGTACCTCCGACCTAGTCCAAGATTCCAATGCAGTAAGGGTAGCTTTCAAGGAAATTCAGGGCCAGTTGCCCGCCGATATCGAAGAGATACTCTTCCAAGCAGCGTTTATTGAAAGTCGACAACTCTAATATCAACGGGCTTTACGCTGTATTGCCGATAGGATTACCCAATCAAAGCTTGAAGAGGAGATACTCAAGTTCAAGCAAACTGCGGATGAAAAGCACAAAGACATCAGCCACCTGGAGTCTTCTAACAACGTGCTTGAACAAGAGATCATCCGCCTATCGACACAAAGAGAAAAATTGTTGGCTGAACTGAAGAAAGTGGATGAAGCTTTAAACTCAGCTAACCAGAAGAAGATTCAACTCCCAATCACCACCAATGTTTTGCAACAAGAAAGGGATGCCAATGCCCATGAAGCTCTTCTGCTGAGGAGGAAAATCAAGCCAGTTGAGGATTCTACCGATGACGATGCTAGGAAAATAGAGGAGACGAACCAAATTCGCCTACGTGCGATTTCGTCCATCCAATCCCTGTTGTAATTTGCTGTGTCGGCAACTGTGATCTCTGACAATTGATTTTGCTTGTAATATAACGTTAGTACGCTCTTCTACCGATGTTCTGCATGATAATTCTATCATCAGTATGTGCATTCACATCACTTTTTATGCATCTATCCGGATAAGCACTTTGATTGCTTCGCGGCGTACTATCCGATCCGATCATGAAGCGTTATTCAATTTCGTAATTTAACACCGATCAACACATTAAGAGTACATCAGTGCATTTATTACCGACATAGCTGGAACCAAGCTAACAGGTAATCGATGTTTGATTATTTTTGGTCTTAAACCAGGTATTTCTGTATAGTTCTGAATAAAGCAAACCTCATCATTCAATGATTGTTTACATTGAAAAATCCAACCTGATAAAATTAATTTAGACTTATTGCCATCATCGATATTTATCTCTATTTAATCATCTGCCGATGTAAACCCCTACCTAGGCTCTCCATCATCGGCCAACCGATATGTTAAAATTCCTCTTTAGAGAACCGCCTGTATTGTTATGATCTGGTAATTGGCAACTTTGAGAAACTCAGTATCCCAAGCTTCGCCTGATATGCACTTGGTTTGCTCGTAAGTTTCCGATTCTGTCGATGCAACCATTGACGGGGCTTCACTCCAGACGATCGCAATCTTGTCCCCGACCCATTGCATGAGGCTTTGATGCATCATGGAAGGAATACATCAATTAGCATGAATCCAATCCCTTCCTAGGAGCAAGTTGTAGGTACCTTTACCGCTGATCACAAAAAACGTTGTCGGCAAAGTTTTGTTGTCGATAGTTAATTCTACACATATTGCTCCCATAGCTGGTGACACATTGCCTTCAAAATCTTTCAGCTTCATGTCTGTCTTGACTAAGTCTTGGTCACCTTTTCCAAGCTTCCTAAACATGAAATACGGCATTATATTAATCGACGCCCCACCATCGACTAACATCTTTGATATCGGTTGCCCATCGACTTTGCCCTTGACAAACAAAGCTTTCAAATGCTGCCTTTCATCATCGGCAGGTTTCTCAAAGACAGCTGCCATCGGATCTAGCACTAGCTGAGCCATATCAGCAGCTTCTTCTTCATTATCAGTAGGTGCCATGAACTCCATCGGCAACATAACAACCATATTGACTTCTGCCGATGGACTCCTTTCCTGGTGTTTTGGCTTCCATTCCCGAACTGGAAATCCTCCCTTCGAAGGGTTCTCACCATACTGCAGATCATTCTGGCATTCGCGCTGGATCCTCCTTCTCTGAGTCTTCGTCAGACCCTTGGGACACCATTGAGGAAGCTTAGTCTTCCAAACAGGCTGGTACTGTTTCTCACCATGTCGGCTTGCATTACCCCTTATGTTTGGATCTCTGGAGAATATCTCTTCATCGGGCACCCTCGCATCAGCCATCTCTTCAAGCTTCTCTTGACGAATACGCTTGCCAAGCCTGTCATGTACACTGAGTTTGCCCCCAAGCCGATCATGCACTGATTCCTTTCCCCTGATAGGCCTAGCAGAGCTGGATTCACGATCTTCAAAGCGAAACTCCCTCTTTGATCGATTAGTAGGATAGTACCCATTGCATTCAGGACAATTATTGGCAGTGGGCAGCTTAATGCCTTCTTCCCAGCAATGGACGAAGAAGGGGCACTTCCAATGATCTTTATGCCGATACCACTCTTGGCGTCTCTCTTCTTCCCGCTGCCGATGTTGTTCTTCTTGCGAACGCTTATACTCTGGTCGCGGTCTTCCATGCGTGATCACAACACCATATGACAAACGTCTCTGAGACCCCCTAGAGCCATTGCTTCCATCGACAGTTCTTTTACCCTCCCTTTCATCGGCATGCTTCTTTCCCTTTACATCCTATACAACTATTTGATATTCAGGATCCACCGACGAATTCTTCTTGGCTCCTTTCGATGTCAGTACTTTGACCTTTCCACTAATTTCTACCATATTATTAGGAAACAGATGCTGATCAATTTTCATCAGCCTCTGGGCTCTAGAATTTTCAAACTTGATTTGCCCAGACTCAATTTCTGACTGCAGCTGCTACCTAAAGAATTTGCAATCATTGGTACTGTGTGAGGTTGCATCATGCCACTTACAGTACATCATCCTTCTAAGTTCTTCAGCCGATGGAATCTCTTGATTAGGCACCAGCTTAATCCGCCCTTCTTGAAGCAACAGATCAAATATCCTATCGGCTTTAGCAGTATCAAAAGTAAATCTTTCAGCCTACTTCTGACCAAACAGATAGGATATCGGCCTCTTATCCTTTACCCACTCAGCAACGCCGATATCCGTCCCTTCGTCTGATTCAGAATCTTATTCTTGTTCAATGAAAGACACCTTCTTGTTCCAAGTCTTTCTAGGTTCGAAGGCTTTAACTTCTTGATCGGCAACTCTCTGCACGAGATGGCTGAGGCTTTCGAATTCTTGAGATGCATATTTGTCCTTGATGTGCGGCAGTAATCCCTAGAAGGCTAAATCTGCCAATTGCCGATCATCCAACACTAAGCTGTAACATTTATTCTTCACATCCCGAAGCCTTTGGACGAAGCTTTCTACCGATTCGTCACTACGTTGCTTTAGCTTGACTAAATCGGTAATTCTCTTCTCATGCACGCTAGAAAAGAAGTATCTCTGAAACTGCTTCTCTAGATCGGCCCAAGTAATTACAGAGTTTGGAGGAAGCGAGATGAACCACATAAATGCCGATCCAGACAAGGATGACGAAAACAGTCTCATCCTTAGTTCATCTCTGGTAGCTGCTTCTCCACATTGGATAATGAAGCGGTTGATATGCTCCATCGTCGACGTATCATCTTGGCCAGAAAATTTCGTGAAATCTGGCACCTTGTACCGATTTGGAAGAGGAATCAAGTCGTACGCCGGAGGATATGGCGTCCGATAAGAATACGTATTAACCTTAGGCTTGATGCTGAACTGTTCTTTCATCACTTCGGCGATCTTATCGGCCCAGTATGCATCTTGATCCTACCGATGCACAGGCTGGACATTCATCGGCTGGACTGGTTGATACATCCCCTCTTGCCTCTGTAGTGGGTGAGCTGGCCCAATTGGCGTAGGTGTAACACCACCTTGTTGAACATTATGCATCGGCTGACTTGCCGATGTATATCCTTGGACACCCACTGGGGTGTATTGGGACACCGCTGGCCGGTACACCGATGTCTCATTTTGAGCGATGGCCGGGTAAGGGTATTGCTGCGCCCCCGTTATCTGGTGCCCAGATTGCACCACCTGTTGTTGAATTGGACCGGCCCACACAGGGTTGTGGGTGATCGACATGTGACCTGTCGATAGTTGGTAATTGCTCGGCGCCTGCTGTTCCTGAATCCTGGAATAGTCAACGAATGGGCCCCTTGGATGCACTGACACCCCCGTTGGAGGGTTCGCCATCATCATAGGATAGTTTATAACTGTCCTATCCTGTTGCATCGGCAACACATTTGCCGATGGTTGCCCGCAAGACATCTTGGGTCTGACCATCTGAAGACTCCCCGGCGACAACTGCATGTTTGGAGCAGACGCAACATGATGCATCGCCGGGCTCCGCGACGGGGAAGGCTCCTGTGGAATTGGAGACATCGGCACAACCGATGAGCCCGGCGATGCATCATGCTGCGTCTGCTCCAAACATGCAGTTGTCGCATTGTCTTGGATCAACTTGGCGTCGACAGACGAATCTGGAGGCATACCATACCCCCACCAGTTAGCGGGAGCCGGTCGGTTCGGGACCATCTGTCCTCATGCTGCTGACGCCGCTGCATCGGTGCTTAGCTGAAAGACGCTTGCAGGGTTGATTTTGTCGGTGTAACTTCATCGGCAGAAGGATTTACAGGCTAGAACGCTGGAACCGCCAATGAAATTGTAGCAGATGCCGACCCAGGTCGATGATACGCCGGACCGACATATTTAGGTGGTTGCCCTTCTTTGAAAGATTGCATGACAACATTATATACAGTATTGGATAGCACCGTAGAGTGGTTAATCAACGCCTGATTTAATGCGGTATTAACCATATCTTGTAACTTACCAGGATTGGCATCGAAAGTGACTTGCCGCGGCAACGGCGGATCTTGCTTCTGTACTGCATCGCCACTCCTGTTTAGGCTGAAGGATTTCAGATACAACTACTTATACTCCTCCATAGCCTGCTTCTGATCATCTTTCAGATCCGCTTCGGAGACTTCGATGACGTTCCTTGGATTGACGTCAGTAGAATCACCCATGATCGTGATCAAGAGATGTATCTAGGGTCCCACCGGGTGTGCCAAAAGAGGTGTTGACACAAAAAGCGTCGGATCTGCGAACACCTCGGGCTTATACCCGAACTCGATATCCAAAGGTGTGCCAGTTGATTTGACCAGTTAATCAACAAGGACGATAACTAGAACAACGATGAACGAGACAACAACGATACACCCGGATATCAAGGCTCAGATTGCTCAAAAAGCGGAACTCGCGAGGTAGACGGAGATCTTGTAGATGCAGCCCGTAGAGATCATAAGAACTCGTAGATAAACTATAACTAATGCGAAAAAGTAGATGCTGAAAAGTAAGATGAAAATAATAGATTTGTTTGATTGTATTGGATATATCTCCACACGAGCCCTAGGTACATATTTATACTCCGGTAGGAGGAGTTGTACACAGACACGACTCATACCTAAACAAACTCCTACATTTAAGGAAATAAATGACTCATGCAAGAGTCAGACTCAAACTGATATAATAATATAGGTATAAAATTACCAGTTTCCTTATCTATTCTCTTCGCGATGACACTTTCCATCGGCAGATTTCTTTCCATTACCATCGGCATCTTTCTACTCGCGTCATCTATATCCTGCATCCATCGGCAACATTCCCGATCAGCAACGTTCTCCTGTCTCCATCGGCAACATTTTTTCGATCGGCAAATACCCTTCTTTTATCTTTGATGTTTCTTCAATCCCCTACTTCTATCGGCAATCTGATTAGCGATATTCTGATGCCGATAAAGAGAAACAATCATCCATCTACCGATCATTGCATCCGGTTCATATTGACACATACAAAAAACGGTGTCAACACACGCCTGTCTCAGTTGCAAGTGGTAGTGCATGCAACGATCGATTCTGTGGCAAGAAAGGCATTGTGCGACGCTACAATTTAGTTGCCAACCATGGCAATAGGACATTTCTACAACCTTCATGGTCGTGGCAATATAAGAAATTGCCACGCCTGCCTAAGTTGCAAGTGGTAGTACATGCAATGATCGATCGCGTGGCAGGAAAGCCATTGTGCGACACTACAATTTGGTTGCTTAATGATGTTGTTTCCACATCCTTTTGGTCGTGGCAATATTTGTATTTGTCGCGCTACATTCGTCGTTGCAAGAGTATCATTTTCCACACTATCCAATTTGTTGCAAAAGGTATATATGTTTTTGCCACGCCGGTCTTGGCGTGGCAATATTACTATTTGCCACATAGTTTTGAGCATTACAAAATAGATGTTGTTGCAATGACCATCATCGCGCTGCAATAGTATTGTTTGCCACGAAATTATATTCGTTGCGATAGACATATTTCCACGCATGCATAGTTTGTATTGCAACGCTAGTAGCATTAGGTTTGTGTTTTAATAAATCAACATTGCACAAACATTAATCTATGAAAATTGCAACTGCACTCAATTAATTATAATCAATCACTCAATAAGGGGTCAATCCATTGAAATATTATCTATACTCACAAAATAGTACAGTAAACTCATGTCTTGAAAGACTAAAACTTGTACAGCATAACAAGACTTCCTAGGTTCTACGCAACATTTGAGGGCTTCCTAGCAGCGCAACATGTCATCGCATCGGCTGTCTCCTCGCTTCATTCCAAGCCTCACACTCAAACCTGACCAAAACATTGAGATTGTGATATTGGAAAACATATACAGTGTACTAATTCATTTACAGAATGTGAAGAGATTGTAATAGAACATTCTTATAATGTCGTTACCTGGTGTTCATCAATCCTATCATTATCTTGCACGGATGATGTAAGTTCAGCATTGTCATTATTTTGTGGAGTAGGCTACACATAAAAAATGTTTAGTTAAAAGAATATGAATCATAATCATGAGTTTGGTACTGAAAGGACGAAGGATGATTGTTGCAATGCATTTGATATGTGATTCAATAAATCATTGTTGCAAGAGAATTTGAGCATATAGAATTGATTACACACCAATATATTAATTCAAATTAGTTGATCATACATGAGATAGACAAACCGAATAGTATCTAAAATCATAAATGCAAAATCAGTACACTATAACTTTTGGGAGAATGAAAAACTTGCAGCACTAAGTAGTTCCTAACATCTCTACATCACTTACATCACTTGCAAAGTAACTTTCTGGCAATGCAATCAGTCATGAGCTCATTTTCATTCTTGCTTGATTCTGAGCCTTCCACTCAAAGTTTATCCTCCTACTAACCAAAAAATAAGATTAAGATATTAGTAAATTAGGTAAAGCTATACATGCACAAAATGAACAGATGATTCTAATCACCAGCGTCAACTATTCTTCGGTGCTACTGGAACAGATGATACAATATGGTTCTAAATGAGTTGATAGTAAGGGTGGTTAACAATGACCATATAGTTGGCTAATATTAGATGCAGTTCACATGACAATTATTTCAAACCATGTCAATATCTTCAAGTGCGGAACAAACTTTTAGTCGCCAGCATCAACTATTCTTCTGTGCCGCTGGAACTAAAATCCAAGGCAACTACCACAAATACAGACCTTATGCAAGAAGTATATAGGTTCAGGTTCATCTTGCAACCCAAAGGATAAAACTCAGTTCTGATATCCTTTTTTCTTCACATGACATTTCTGTAGAGAAACTAAGAAAAGTTACTTTACTCATGACTCATAGAACAATCAACCAGTAATGTAAATCATAGCATAACGATCAACTAGTAACAATGGTTGCTTTTAAATCAAGAAATGTGAGATAACCCTATGGAAAAAAAGAGGAGCGATTACTTGAAAGGTGTGCTTGTCGACATAAGAGAACTTGTTGTAAACCGATGTGGCGATGTGGATTAGTACATAAAGAGGATTCATTGGACTTTTGTCATAATACAATAAAAATGAAAACATATGATGATTCATACAAACAAAGAGGCCCACATGATTTGTTGAGTCATCAATCAGTTAAAATTGAGAACAAAGGAAACTATATTTGTAACCCTGATGCTAATTACCTATGCTAGCTTAATTACCTAGTGCCATTTGGAACATTCATGTACCGACTCACATGTTTTTATCATCTCAGCATAGTTGTGTCTAAGTAAGTTCACCAAGACATATCCCTGTAAATTTAATTCAAAGATACTGAAACAAACTTCTACTTTTAGTTGATCCATCTCAATTGTCTTATGCTTAGCTACAGTATTGCGGGGATCTTTGAAGAGTCAAGGGCTGTCTTCTGTCCACCACCTTCCTCCAAGCACCTTCAAGCATGAAAAGTTCAGAAAAAAAAAACTTCATCAAAATTTGCCCGTCTGCAGAATATAAAAAAGATAATAAAAAATTTGTTCCTAACAACAAGGCCATGCATCGTACCACACCTGGCAGAAAGATCACAATTTGGCTCATTGCATACTTGCTTTCTAAATGAAACAGTGGCAGAGGTAGCTTCTGGAAAAATCCCAGGCCTTGCATCGTACAAGTAACTAGTTAATGTTTACTCGACACTATAAATTAAATATTAATGTTTACTTGACACTATAAATTCAATAATGGCAGTGGTAGCTTCAGAAAATTTGGTCAGTGTCTGCAAAGTTAAATGTTCTTTTGGCAGAAGTAGCTAGTTTATGTTTACTTCATTGAGTTGATTTTGTATCAATCTATCAAATCTTTTACCTACTAATTAGTGTGGTTGAGTGGGTTAGAAAGCATATAATTACACTGACAAAAGAACTACCAAAACTTCACTCTGAAAAAAAAACAAAAAGCAATGGCTGACAAACAACAGTCAGATGCTTCCTCCTCTTTCTTAATGAATCCAACACAACTTCTCCCAAAAATCTGAGCAGACATACATGTGTCATCAGCCGGGACCTTGCCCTGTGTCAGCAACCCTCACCCCGGTGATCCAGGAGCAATACCAAGGCCCAAGTCAGGCAAGAGGTCCAGGAGGCCTAATGTGCGTCTAGCAGGATCCGAATGGGCTTGTGTGTCCTGTGCTGCCAAGTCCACACAAGCTAGGGATAAGTAGTGGAGTGCTGACTGCTGTCTGTAACAACTAAACAACTTAAACCCTATCTTTACTTCCGAACCGGCTTCCTGCCGACGGCTACCCTCTCTCTCTCTCTCTCTCTGGTTCTTCGTGAGCGAGGTCGGCCGCCGCCGCAACGAGCAGCTGCTGACATTTGGTATCAGATCCACGATCCAGGCACCTACGTGCTGGATCCGGCCGCCCATCACCATTTCACGCGCCTTCAGCGGATCCGAGGAGTGATGGATCCGAGCGTCAAGGCGGCGTTCGATGAGGTGCTGAATCGCTTCGACGCATTCGATGCCAAGTGGGAGTCCATGTTCGTCGGCGCCGAGTTCGTCCATCTGCAGAGAGATGCGGATCTGGAGCGACGCGTCCGCGAGGTTGAAGGAGTCACGGCAATCATCCCAGGCGCCAGGTCTCGCATCAGCGCCCTGGAAGAGCACTGTGTCGCCAGATCCACCGCCGCCGTGGAGGCGGACAACTGGGGGCGCGCCAATCGAATCGCGGGTGTGCGCCCTGGAAGACAAGGTGGGCGATCTGGAGCTCATCCGCTTGTCCGAGATGCACGACGAGCGGGATATTCGAAGTGGCGAACCTGGAGGACGCGGTGGCGACGTTCGGCGAGTGGCGGCCGTGGATCGAGGCCGCCATCGATGACGTCTGCATGGATGTCCACCGTTCCATCAAGCAAGCTCCACACCCCCTGAATCGTCACCTTCGAGGAGTCGGCCTCCGAGCGCTTTCCTGCCGAAGTCAAGGTCGATGGCCCAACAGGCACCGCGAGCAGGGCTACGAGTTGGTCACGACCATAGCCCTGCACCCCCAAACTCACGGTACGTTCCACCACTCTTTCCCTCCTGTAATTCCTCGTCTCAATCCCATTCCCCAACCCACTCATCATCCCCCCTTCACCCTGCTCTGTTTTACTACCAGTCTGAGCATCCAATTCCACCAAATACCTCTATCCCCAATCCCAACCCCATCATCCACCTCCATTGCCCAACAATTCCTTCGTCCTTCATCCACCTCCCCATCCATCCGCCCTCTCTGCCGCCCAATTAGGTTGTCTGCCAAAGCTCGATTTCCCCAAGTTCGATGGTGACCACGATCAATTTTGGATCACTTGTGCTACCAATTACTTCGAGAGATACTCTGTCGAGCCTCACATGTGGATCCGCGTGGCCACCATGCACTTCACCAATGCAGCCAAACGTTGGCTTCAGTCCATTGAATCTCGTTTGTCTTCCATCGATTGGCCTACTTTCTGCTCAATGATCCACGAAGGTTCAGTCGCGATCAGCACCAACTCCTTGTCCGCCAACTCTTCCACATTCGCCAGACAGGGTCCGTATCCGAGTATGTCGATAAGTTCACTGACCTCGTCGACCAGCTCAAATCCTATAATCCTAACCCGGATCTTCTTTCCTATTACACTTGCTTCATTGATGGCCTTCGCGACGACATTCGCGCTGTTGTTTTGGTTGCTCAACCTTCCAGCCTCAATATTGCGTGTACTCTCGCTTTGTTACAGGAAGAGGCCGGGGAACCATCGGATCGCTAGGAGTCGCGGCGATTGTTCTCAACTTCGTCAACCAAGTTTACGGGAAATCAAGGAGCCTTGCCACTTCCACCTCCTCCTCCTCGGGCGACCGGTGACAAGACTTCCAGGCCAGCCATGTCGGATGAGAATTTCTCTTCTCTGAAGACCTACCGCCGTGCTCGCGGTCTCTGCATGCGCTGCGGTGAAAAATGGTCACCTGAGCATCGTTGTGCTCCTACCCCTCAATTACATGCATTGCAGGAGGTCTGGGCTCTCTGTCAGGAAGAGTTTGAACTGCCATGTGAAGATCTCACCACACCTCCTGAAGAGACAACTCAGTTGTTCTTCACACTGTCGGTTGACGCCTTGTCAGGTAACTCCTCCCCACACATGCTGCAGCTGGCTGGAAGTCTGGGAGGCCACACCGTGCTCATATTAGTTGATTCGGGAAGCAGTCACTCTTTCGTCAGTTCATCTCTAGCGTCCAAGCTACCAGGCGTTCAGCCTCTGGGTTCTCCCTTGTCGGTCCGTGTGGCAGATGGTGGAATTCTGCCATGTCAATACGAGCTGCCCAATGTGGAATGGCAAACTCAGGGTCACAGCTTCCATTCTACCCTGCGGCTCCTTCCTTTGGGGAATTATGACATTATTTTGGGAATGGATTGGCTCTCCGCTTTCTCGCCAATGAAGGTTAACTGGGCCGAACGGTGGTTATCAATTCCTTATGGCGCTGATTCTGTTCTCCTTCAAGGACTGATGCCTCCTGAGTCCGACTGCCTCACCGTTCAGCTGTTCAGTATATCTTCTGACGTTCCGGTGGCACCTCAACCCCGTATCTTGCCTCAGGTACAACTATTGTTGGATGAGTTCAGTCACATTTTTGCAGAACCTTCCTCATTACCTCCACGCCGTCAGTGTGACCATTCTATCCCTTTGGTGCCGGGCGCACAACCAGTTTCCATTCGCCAATATCGGTATTCCCCTAAGCTGAAATCGGAAATTGAACAACAAGTGTCTGAATTATTCAAGAATGGCCTGATTCAGCCGAGTCGCAGTCCCTTCTCGTCTCCTGTCCTATTGGTCCGCAAGAATGACCTCTCCTGGCGCATGTGCGTAGACTATCGGCTGCTTAATGCACTCACTGCCAAGAGCAAGTTTCCAATTCCAGTCGTCGACGAGCTTCTGGATGAGTTTATCTTCAGCTCAGTGGTTCTCTTGTTTGGACCTGCGCGCCGGGTTTAACCAAATACGTTTGGCCCCGGGTGAAGAGTATAAAATGGCGTTCCAGACGCATTGGGGGCACTTTGAGTATACAGTCATGTCATTCGGATTGACAGGAGCTCCAAACACATTCCAGAGTGCGATGAACTCAACTCTGAAACCGTTGTTGCGTAAATGTATCATTGTTTTCTTTCACGACATCCTGGTTTATAGTGCTACCCTGGAACAACATGTGCAGCATCTGCGCCAAGTCCTAGAGTTGCTAGCGACAGACCAGTGGCTGATCAAGCGCAGCAAGTGCAGATTCGCCCAAGAGTCAATCTCTTATCTCGGGCATGTGGTCAGTCGCCACAGTGGGGGCACTAGTCCTTCTAAGATCACTTCAGTCCAACAATGGCCGCAGCCTGCAGATGTCAAACAGTTGCGCAGTTTCCTGGGTTTGTGTGGCTACTATCGCAAATTTGTACGCAACTTCGCCATTATTGCCCGACCCTTGAACGATCTGCTCAAAAAGGGGGCTCAGTTCGTCTGGACATTATCTCACTCATCGGCCTTTGCAGCGCTCAAGGACGCCCTCGTATCAGTTCCAGTGCTTGCTTTGCCCGATTTCAGTAAGGCATTCCAGTTACAAACCGATGCTAGTGACTCGGGTGTTGGCGCCGTCCTGCTGCAAGACTCACACCCTTTGGCGGTTGTCAGCAAGTCTCTGGGACCAAAAACCAGGGGCTCTCCACATATGACAAAGAGTACCTCGCCATCCTGGTTGCGGTTGATCACTGGCGTTCCTACTTGCAACATTCCGAGTTCACAATATTCACAGACCAGCGGAGCCTCATCCATGTCACGACCAGCGCCTTCATACTCCTTGGCAACTTAAGATGTTCACAAAGCTGGCTGTGTTGGTTCAAGAACACACAATTCACAGCCCTCTATGCAATTGGCTAGCCTAGAATGAAAGAAATCGAAGAACAGATCAAGAACACACAGATATGCCCGGCAACTGCCCAGTGGTCTACCGGGAGACAGTGCCCATTTTCACTATGAGGATAAAGATGCACACACGATTACAGAGGTGGTTCTCGACACACACACACACACCGTAGTCTAGGCTACTTATACCAGTAGCTCTATTACACAGAGACTAGCTAAAACAACCGCTAAACACAGATACAAAGAGGTAAGAAGTAAACTGCCACAAGGTGCTTTGTCGTGGGCGCGGTCACCACGCACTACCACGTCTGCTTGACTTCAAAACTGAGGCTTCCCGCTTCCTTCTTGGTCAAACAGTTTCACTGCATCACAAATGAGCCACAGTCCCTGTCTCGCTGCTTCTGTAGCAGCCATGAATTCAGACTCACAAGTAGATAGTGCAACTGTTTTCTCCTTGTGTGAATTCCAAGAGATCAGACTATCATTGAGGTAAAATGCCATACCTCCTGTACTCCTTCTGCCAACAACATCTCCTGCATGATCACTATCTGAGTATCCCACCAACACTTCACTCTTTTTCTCCTGAGTATACACCAAGCCATACTCCAAAGATCCCTTCAGATATCTAAGAATTTGCTTAACAGCATTCTGATGTATCACAGTGGGTTTCTCCATGAACCTGCTTGCTATCCCAACAACATAGGACAAATTTGGCCTTGTGGGTAGCAAGTATCTCAAACACCCTATGGCACTTTTATACTCAGTAGCATCCACCCTGACACCTTTATTGTCTTCATCAAGTTTTATCCCAGGGTTCAATGGAATCTTTGTTGGATTGCAATCTACCATCCCAAATCTTTCTAATATTTTCTTGGCATAACTAGTTTGCTTGATTGTGATGTGATCCTTCTCCTACTGAACCTCAATCCCAAGGTAAAATGAAAGCAGTCCCAAATCACTCATCTCAAACTCAGATGTCATTTGCTTCTTGAATTCTGCAATTGCATCTGGGCTCTCTCCTATCACAATCAGGTCATCAACATATACCCCAAGTATTACAGTACCTTTTCCATCTCCTCTCTTGTACACAGCTGCCTCACTTGCACATTTCTTGAAACCAAGTTTCTTTAGACTTTTATCCAGCCTTACATTCCAGGCCCTTGGAGCCTGCTTTAGCCCATACAAAGCTTTGCTAAGCTTCAGCACCATGTTCTCCTTTCCTTTCTGCACATAGCCCTCTGGCTGACAGACATATACCTCCTCTTCTAGTTCACCATTCAGAAATGCAGACTTGATATCTAGATGATGGACCTCCCACCCTCTATTTGCTGCCAAAGCCAATAACATTCTGATAGTGTCCAATCTAGCAACTGGAGCAAAAACCTCCTCAAAATAAATTCCATGTTTTTGTACATATCCCTTGGCAACCAATCTTGCTTTGTGCTTCACCACCTCACCATCTGAATTTCTCTTCAGTTTGAATACCCATTTGAGGCCAATAGGTTTATGTCCAGTAGGTAATGAGGAAAGTTCCCATGTACCATTCTTTCTGATGGAGTTAATCTCACTGTCCATAGCAGTTATCCACTTGCTATCCTTTGCTGCATCCTTGTTGTAGCTGGTTCTTCCATCAGTGCAAGTAGAGCACCGAGTTCAGAGTCAGACTCCAATTCTATCTCAGATGTATCATCATAAATATCATTGAGATTTCTGAACATCAAAGGTTCCTCATCAGATTCATTGTTACTCTCTGCCTCACCTGCTTCTTGATTTGTAGCTCCCCCTGCAGCTGAAAGTTCAGATTCAACCGAAACTGACCCTGTTGTCGGTTCATGAACAGTCACTGAATTCCCTTCATCTTCTGTTCCTGCTGGATGAAAATCATCACCACCAGCTATACCAACACTGATTGAGTCTCCCTGATCACTCTGATGGGAGTGCTCATTTTCACCACCAGCTGCATCTACATCAAAATGAGTAACAAACTGGTGACACTGAAATCTGAACTTATTTCAAATTCAGTACTAGCACTCCACTGCCAGCACCTGGATTCCTCAAACACCACATCCCTGCTTACTACAATCTTGTTAGTTTGAGGATTATACATCCTATGTGCCTTGCTTCCCTGCTCAACTCCAAAGTATACCATTTTTGTGCTTCTATCATCCAGTTTCTTTGGGTGTGGCTGTGTGTTTTTTCACATGACCTACACTGCCAAACACCTTCAGATGACCCAAATGAGGTTTCTTCCCATTCCACACTTCAAAAGGAGTTTGAGTTTTCAGAGCTTTAGTTGGCAAACCTATTCAACAAATACACAGAGTGCCTAACAGCTTCACCCCAAAACTTTCCAGGCACTTTCATGCTCTTCAACAAGGATCTAGACATATCCATCGTTGTCCTATTTTTCCTTTCAACTACACCATTTTGCTGTGGAATTGCCTTTTAATTCCACTTTCTTCCCCACACACTCCTCCTGCTGTAGCAGGTGTAATAGGTCCACACAGATCAATGTGAAGCAGCTCCAGGAGCTTGGTTGCACGCCACTGTGCCACCTTGGGGAACACTATCCTTGTCTGTTTTCCAGCCATACAAGCATCACAAATCTCCTCAGGATGTGAAATTTCAGGTACACCAGCCACCATGGAGTTCTTTTACAGCTGCTTAAGAGAATGAAAGTTTGCATGTCCAAGCCTTCCATGCCATAACCAGGCATCTTCAGACATTTTTGCCAGCAAACACACAAGTTCTGAACTTTTCAACACAACTTGATACAGTCGGTTTGCAGTTCTTTCCACCTTCATTATCAATCTCCTTCTGCTCTTGTCAAACACCTCCAACCATTCATCATCCATAACAATCTTGTGACCTGTTTTAGTTAGTTGTCCAAGACTGATCAGATTGCTTTTCAGGCTTGGAATGAAGTACACATCTGGCAACAGCCATTGATCACCAGTTTTACACTGAAACAGTAATGTCCCATTTCCTCTATCTCCACTGTTGATCCATCTCCGAATCTGACCTTGCCAACAACTTTTGTGTCAAGGTTCTGAAACTTGTCTGCATCACCAGACATGTGATTACTTGCACCGTTGTCCAGATACCAAACATTACCAGCTTTCTCCTTCTTGCTTCCAGTAAGATGTAGCTCAGGCACCACCTTCCTTTCATTCAGAAATACAGCATTGTGCTGTACCTCAGTGGCCACCTTTGGCAAAGACACTGACTGCTCTGGCAACTCCACAACTGCAATCATCAATGCCTGCTCATAGTTATCCACTCGAGCATGATGAGCCTCATCCCCTTTCTTCTCTTCTCCATCTGGACACCGGTTTGCATAATGGCCATACTTATTGCATTTGAAGCACTTAATGTGACTTTTGTCACGCTTCGTTCCCCTTCCTTGTCTGACGCCTCCTCGCGTCCTCCACGGCCACGGCCACGCCTGCCGCGACCTCGGCCTCGTCCACGACTTCCCCCAGCTTGCGATCTCCCTGCTCCCGAGGATTCACCGCCTGCCTTCTTCTGTCGTGATTCCCACTCGGCCTGTGTGAGCAATAGCTGACCACCATCACCCTTTGCACCTCCAGCTCCCGCTGGATCCGTTCTTCAAATGCCTTGAGTCGACCAACCGCTTCCTCAAATGCCAGTTTCTTCAGATCGAAGAACTGCTCAATCCCTGCTATAACTGTGATGTAACGATCGGGTACAGTATCGAATAACTTCTTTACCATAGCTAGATCATCCAGTGTACCTCCCAGATTCCCGTACTTCACCGACATTGCAGAGATCTTGCTGGCATATAGATCAATGCCTCATCATCCTTCATACGCAATCTATCGAACTCGCTCTTCAGAGTTTGTAATCTCGCATCTCTCACACGATCAGCTCCACAAACCGCTCCTTGAGACACTCCAAACCTCCTTCCTCGTCTTCTTCTTTGCCACAAGCATGAGTAAGTCATCAGGCAAACACTGAAGGAGATGCGCCTTGGCTTTCTTGTCCTTCGGGATCTTGACGCGCCGCGCCTGACTATGAGGTAAAGTGCACACACGTTACAGAGGTGGTTCTCAACACAAACACACACACTGTCTAGGCTACTTATTTTCCCGTGCT
>CM039120.1:44993872-45042416 GCA_022036555.1 Microstegium vimineum
GTGATCCAAGCCTCAAGAACCACGTAGTTCTGATTCTCACAAATCTCCCAAAACTTTGTGTCAAGCCCTTGGAGGTAAGCCGACATGCGCACCTGCTAATAGGCAAAGTTGGTTCCATCGAAGTAGGAAGGTTTACCAGCACCTCGCTCCATGTCGCCTTCGTGGATCAAGAACCGTGTAAGGTGGATTGATCCTTAACCGTCTCTGATACCAATTGAAGGACCGAGAACGACGACCAGAGAGGGTGAATGGGAGCCTCAAATTTCTTTCGAAATATTCAGACCACTCTTCCCAAAAATCAAACCCAGTTGCTGGGTGCTCAACCGGAAACCCTAAAACACAGGTTTTCAACCCCTAGGGAAAAGAGGGAAGAACCTAGGCAAAACAGGAGAAAACAACAACCAACAGGAAGCTCCGGACCATATGGGACAGAGCCATCGGACTAAGGCAAGTAGTCCGGAGCTATGGTCCGACGCTGGCCAAGCCGAGACGGAGAAGTGCAGGGAGCACCCGACCTCCGGACTACCTACTCCGGACTAGTCCTGTGGTACGAGAGATTGGTCCGGTGCTCACCCACCCAGAAGTCCAGTAAGCTACCGACCTCCGGACCAGACCACCGGACTACCCCGTCGGACCAAGGAGAGTGGTCCGACGCGTGGTAGCGTTCCTCAGCAGAGCCACCAGACCACTCGTCAAAGGTCTGGAGCTCAAAAACTGGGAGGTCCGGAGGGTGGTCTGACGCCCCTTGCTGCTTGACATGGGAAAGGTCAATACCACCGGAACACTCGCTATGGTCTAGAGCTTAGAAGGGAAGTGGTCTGACGCTCACAACCAGAAAACTGTTCCTCGTGAAAACGAACTTCTCTCCGCCAAATCTTCCCAAAACTCAACCAAATGATCACCAACTGCAACCAAACTTTGTAGGCATGATCCTAGTGCAGTTGGGGAGCTATCCCAAAGAAATCATCGCTCAATTTGGAGAGGATAAAGGAGAACACTCGGATTTGGAAGAGAAGAGAGCAAAACGAAGAACGCCACAAAGAAATCGCCCAATCTACGCACTCGTGAGGTTTGAGGAGAATTCCTTAGGTGCAAAGAAGCTCCTCACGATTATGCACAACTTGGTTCAAACGGATTTGCAAGATCTACTCCCTACAAAGAGAAATCATCTTGGGAAAAGAGGGAGCAAAAGAAAAATGCGAAGAACACAAGCAAAACGGGGAGATGATCAACAAAACGAAGCCACCATGGCTTATAGAGGTTACGGCCTCCGATTCCTCACAACAATCACAAGTTCTTACACCGGTGACACGGTGGATCTCAAGCAAGAAGAAGCTAGGGAAGGGAAAACCTAGGAATAGGTGGGAGAGAGAGTAATGCAAGAGATGAGGATGAGGATACCCCTTCATCCTCTATTTAATGGGGCTTTGGCTATTTCCCAAAGACCCCCCTAGATACATGAGTGAACTACCTAGCCTAAGCATTGCAGTCCAAGCTCCGGAAAATATCTTCCTCGATTTGAATGGACGGCCCCGCTTCCTGCCGGGAGTTGTCGTCGCCTTGACGTGACCTCCAGGATTCCGCCACGTGCCATCCCGCTTCCTCGGAAGCTCTGCCTAGGTTTTGAGGACCAAACCCAGGAAACCCGTCACCGGTAGCTTTGCGCTCAACTACTGAACCCTGAGTTTTGCGGCCCAAACTTGGAAACCGACACGGATGGTTTTGAGGCCCAAACCACTCGACACGAGCCACCTTGTCTTCGCCAGGTTGTACTCCGAGTCCCCTGAGCCTCGCTCGACTCGCGTGTCCACCATCTTGACTCGATCGACTCGGTCTACCTCCATGTCTTCTCGCACTCGCCGATGCCAAGTACTAGCCACCACAACTAGTCCGCCGGCGCCCATGGTCCCTCAGTCCGAGCCCTGCTTCCGCCCTTCACCGCTCTGAGTCCATCGACATGGCAAACCTCTACTCGACCTTCTCCACACCATTGACCACTGTCACTAGGCATAGCACCTGCACACCACAAGCCGATAGACAAGCACACATTTCTGCTTTCGCAGAGGTTAGGGTAAGCCACTCAAACTGAAACACTCACGTGTTGGACGATCACTCATCATCAAAGCTGAACATACATGGGTACTTATCCACCATGTGTTCGCACCTAGATACATTGAGTGAACTACCTAGCCAAAGCATTGCAATCCAAGCTCCGGAAAATATCTCCCGCATTTTTAATGGACGGCTCCGCTTCCTGCCGGGAGTTGCCGTCGACTCGATGCAACCTCCAGGCTTCCGCCACGTGCCATCCCCGCTTCCTCGAAAGCTCCGCCTAGGTTTTGAGGCCCAAACCTAGGAAACCCGCCACCGGTAGCTTTGGGATCAACTACCGAACCCCGAGTTTTGAGGCCCAAACTCGGAAACCGTCCTCGGATGGTTTTGAGGCCCAAACCACCAAACCGCTCGGCTCGAGCCACCTTGTCCTCGCCCGTTCGGACTCTGAGTCTCATGAGCCTCTGCTCGATCCGCTTGTCCGCCGTCTTGACTTGGTCAACTCGGTCTACCTCCATGTCTTGTCGCACTCACTGGTGTCAGGCACTAGCCACCACAGCTAGTCCGCCGACGCCCATGGTCCCTCGGTTTGAGCCCCGCTTCCGCCCTTCACCGCTCTCAGTCCATCGGCACAGCAAGCCTCTACTCGACCTTCTCCATGCCATTGACCACTGTCACTAGGCATAGCACCTGCACACCACAAGCCGATAGACAGACACACACTTGCTTTCGCAAGGATTAGAAGTAAGCCACTCAAACTGAACCGCTCATGTGTTGGGCAATCACTCATCACAAAACTGAACTACATGGGTACTTATCCACCATGTGTTCGCAAGAATTTATTTGGTGGTTGGTACAAACAGCCTGGGAAGGAAATCAAGCTTTTGTTAGTAACAAGGGCAGGGACCGTTTGGTACATCTGGCTCTCTAAAATGCTTTAGTGTTTGATAGATACAAATATAAAACATTTTTGAAGGTTTTATTCATAGGAACGCAGACTTCGCTTCTAGAGTCAATTTCAGTACAGCGATGCCACAAAAGATGTGGATCACTCTTGTGCTTACTACCTGGACTAGGCGGAGATTGTTGTGCTTCCCTATAATATGGATGGGCATATATTTGTTTTCAGATTCCATTGTGAATTTTCATACATACGAGAGTCTGTGAATGATGAAGTTTGGAACTCTTCATGTAATTAGTGTTGCATAATTCTAAAAAATGTAGGAGTATTCGGTGACTCCAGCAACATGTGGTGTTATAATAACATTTGAAAAATTCGGAATAGGGGTCCTTTGGATCAAATGGTTCTGTCCAAGCATTATCGATACTCAAACCACATAATGACCTGACTATGTCCAAGTAACATAAGGAGAACGTACTGTTCATAATGATTGCACCAGTAACAATATATGGTTCAGTTTACTCTAACAGGAAAAACTTTCTGTAACAGAATATCAACTTTGAATAAAAATTAACTATTGGAAGGCGATTGAGAAATGAAGAACAACTAAATCTGATCTATCATCTGCATATCAGTATGTTTGAATGGAATGCACGTAACTCTTTCTTCACTGAGAGGAACATATCATCGACAATTCCAACCTATAAAATACAAACATGCTCAACTTTTAACTAAAGTCAAATAAAGGCTGTTTGTGTCGAAGAGAAAAAGAAATAAAACAAGAGAAGAACTAAGTGTTTCACTGGTTTGTATCAAGCATGTTATGACTATGTCAGCTTCTCCAGCAAGTTCAAACACATGTTCTGGTCCAACTTTTTTTTATCCTGTAAGCCTGTCAACATCTGCACAAGAAAATTTTGAAGTGAGAGGAAGGAGTACGTAAATAATTTTCATGTAGGCATGATATCAGTAGTACCTTACCACATGGCAATGAGCCTAGTGACCACTTTCTTGTAGTAGCAAGAATATTTACACCAAATGGTTTTGGCCTCTTGGCAATTTTCACACCAGTGGTTCCAAACCCTAGGATAAGTACCAATACAATAAGCACAAACACTTTTACTTACCCAGATGGGACCATGAAAAGTAGATAAAACAAGCCATTTCTACATTTATCCCAAAGAGCATATATATACTGTTTTGCCTAATATTGTTTCTCCTAACTTCCCACGTGCTTCTGACAAAAAGAAGCATCTATCAACTTGTGCAAAGGAATGCCCAAAACTCCAAAACATGGGTAGTGTTCAATATATATGAAAGCAGCTAATTATAATTAATATAACAAAAACAAGAACATAAATGTTTTTATTCCATTAAATAAACTTATAATAGAAACTAACTTTAATGTCATGTCAAGCTTGTATACCAGAACTTTTCCGCTTTCATGAAAATGCATCTGAGTCCTCAGTTTTGACAATTTCATAGTATCTCTGGAATCTGAAATAACAAAATAGATGAACACCATAAATTTCCATGTTTCCCCATGGCATATATGTTAGTCTGTCAAAGCATAAAAGGGGAGACCTAAAACCAAAGCATGTAGAAACCTATTCTGATCTCCCCCTTCTTCCCGCCTTACCCCACTTCTTTGGGCTGTAACCAGCCCTAGGGGTGTGTTGTGTGCATGCTTGTGCACACTGGTCAGGTGGGCTGCCGGTGTGGGGAAAATAAATAGAAAGAAGACAAGGTTCCACATGAGGAAGTCTAAGAGAGACACGAAGTATTGGAAGGGTTGAAGTGATTTAGAAATAGTTTGGGGGTAGAATGAAAAATAAATAGAGGCCCATGTTTTAAGTAGTACCATCAGAGACAACAACAGAAAGTAGGCCCCTATAAAATAAGAGGCTCCCTAAACAGCCAAGTATGTGTCTCTTTTAGGAATGGAATATTTATTAGCCACAAGCTACAATATTAAAGTCAATGAAATTTGACCTAGCTAGGAATGTACTTGAGCTCGTCATCCCCTACAATGACCCAAACCAGCCAAAGCATGAGCATCTCAATTACCACCCTGCCCAAAAAATTACAATCAAACTCAACGAAATTTGACCTAGCTAGGAACTTGAGCTCATCAACAAGCCCTCGTTCTTGCATAGCGTCAAAGTTTGTCGACCGCATCGTGACCTTGATCATCATTGCATCCATCTCCAATATAAACCGATCTGCCAACGTCCAAATTAGCAGCTACATGTATTCCCAGCAGATAGACGACCAGTTCAGCATGAAAGGCACTCAACACATGGTTCAGCCTTTATCTACCAGTCATCAGTTCATCACTACATCACCAGCATGGTCCCGGGTCAATAATGCCCATCCTCCAGTCAAGGAATCAGCATAAAAGGAAGCATCTGTTAGAATAGATTAGGCAATTTCCATGTCATTTTAATTCCGTAGATTAACATAATGATGATGACATATAAAAGATTATATAGAATTGAGATTATGACATCAACCATGTTCATAGCAACATAAAACATGTGGATATCAAAAGCATGCGAACATGATATATATAACAAAACATAAAAACATGACATATATATCATAACAACAACTAGCACTGGATTGCATATGAAACGACGATACAGAGCTACTGTACCGTAGACACAGTAGCATATGAAACAACATAACAGTAACACTGAAACAGATATGCAGAGTACGAAACTAGCAGGAATAGAGAGCATACAGATTACGAGACGACACAACAGAGCATGTGAAACAGACTCGCTACACCATATGAAACAGCATGGATGAACTACTGAAACATATAAAAACTGTACAAAGAAAAACAGAGACATGACGAGATGAACATATCCGCCCATCCGCGCAACGTCTGATGTACCAGAACCTTGACCAACCTCGATGGTCATGACGTAGAGGACGAAGGTGTACTGTCCACCGAGATGAAGACGACGACGACGATCACCGGGAAACAGACCACGACGGCGGCGGCGGCAGTAACCTCCAGGAAGAAGACGATGGCGGCGAACTACAGGAGCGTCTCCTCCGGAAAGAAGACGGCGGACTGCGATGAACGGCGACGGTGTTGGGCAGTCGCGTAGACACTCCCCAAAAACTTAATTGCCAATCCCCCGTGCAAGGTCTCGAACGGCAAGGGCTCCGGAGGCACCTGCCCTCTCGCTCTTTCGTGCGCGCAGAATTACGAGATGAGAATGCAACTAGCAGCGGAACAGTGTTTGGAATTTTTCCGAACCGTTCCGAGTTGAAGAGGAGGGGAATTTATCTCTCCCGCAAGGGAGGCCAAAAGGCCACGCAGGCTCCTACGCACGGGAGAGAAAGATGGGCATCTAGGTGTGTGCGTGAGAGGGAGAGGGAGGGTTGCATGCATGCATGCAAATTAAAATAGGAAACTCCCTCAATTAATTGAAGGATGAAACTCTCATAATCAATGGAAGAATCAAATTCCTCTAACTCTTGTAACTCCTGTAATTAGTGTCGTGGTTATTAGGCGTTAAATAATTAACACCCAGCCAGCCACACACGCCGCCTGCCTCGTCTCACCCAGCCTCTTGGACTTCCAATCCGGTACAAATAAAATTTACACAATTACATACTCATAGAACAAGAGTTTCACTCAGTCACAACTGAACAATGGACTATGCCTTGAATTGACAGTTTTGTGCGACGTAAGATTCACTCAAGTCCTCTGCTGATACTAGGCTGCAAAAGCATCCTCGCTGTTTTGAAGCATATAAGTCACACTTCAGTGTCTTTCATGAGTATTTAGAAATTACCCAAATTCCATAGACTATGACTAGTAGTCTGACTCATATAGGTGTACTCCTCAATAGATGTTCTGTAGGACAACATCTCACATTTGGAATACATTAAGGTAAATATCATCCTACCTTACAGATAGGAAAGATGTGCATCAAAAATGAGTCAAGAAAGGGATCTTTCCTCTCATCTACTCCTAGCTTGTTTCACCACTCTACTTCACGGTATCTCCGATCACATAGAGCAGGTTACCACCATAGTAGATTTCATATGGGTCTCATACCCATTTCTCTCGATGCACCCTCTATCACATTTTGTGATAGTCCCTTGGTGAATTGATCTGCTAGATTATTCGACGTATGGACATAGTCCACCGTTATAACTCCGAAGGTTTTTAACTTTCTGACAGATTTTAATCTTCGCTTAACATGCCTTGTAGACTTCATGTTATTCCTGGAATTGTTAACCTTTGTAATCACAGTTCATGGAGATAGCCGGAATTGGTTTTCAACCACCGGTAAATCCAATAGGAAATCACGTAGCCACTCGGCCTCTGCCCCCAGCAGTGTCTAATGCTGTGAGTTCTGCTTCCATTGTAGACTTCGTTAAGATAGTCTTCTTGCAAGACTTTCAGGAAACATCGCCACCTCCAAGCAACAAACACATATCCGCTTGTGGCATAAAGCTCATCAGCATCAGAGATCCAGTTGGAATCACAATAGCCTTCCAGCACTCTGGGGTTCCCAGTATAATGAATACCATATGTCATAGTACCTTTCAGATAGCACAATACTCTCTTAAGAGCACGCCAATGATCATCTCCCGGCTTTGACACAAACCGGCTCAGTTTGCTCACAGCATATAAGATGTCAGGCCTTGTTGCACTAGCAAGGTACATGAGAGAACCAATAATTTGGGAGTATGTTAATTGATCCCTTGCTATTCTTCGATTTTTCCTCGATAGCACACTAGGGTCATAAGGCGTGGGAGCAGGGTCACAGTCACTAAACCCAAAGCAACTTAACACCTTTTCCACATAATGGGACTGTAACAAAGTTACCCCACCATCACCTTCTCTGATAAGCTTGATGTTCAAAATCACATCAGCTTCTCCCAAATCTTTCATTTCGAAATTGCTCGACAAGAGAGACTTTACTTCCTCAATCACATTGAGATTAGATCCGAAGATCAAGATGTCATCAACATAGAGGCACAGTATAACAGCCTCACCCCCACCATACCGATAATACACACACGAGTCACACTCATTCACTGCAAAGCCAACAACTGTTAGAGTATTATCAAACTTTTCATGTCATTGCTTAGGTGCTTGTTTTAGGCCATACAATGACTTTAATAGCCTGCACACCTTGTTCTCTTGACCATCCGTAATGAATCCGTCAGGCTGATCCATATAGATCTCCTCATCTAACTCTCCATTTAGGAAAGCTTTCTTTACATCCATCTTATGAATGATAAGACCATATGAGGCTGCCACAGCAACCAAGATACGAATTGTAGTCAATCGAGCCACTCGTGAATAGGTGTCAAAGAAATCTTCACCCTCTTTCTGGGTATATCCTTTGGCCACAAGTGTTGCCTTGTACCTCTCAATAGTACCATCAGGCCTAAGCTTTTTCTTGAAAATCCATTTGCAGCCTATGGGTTGACAACCATATGGACGGTCAACGACCTCCCATGTTCCATTAGACATAATAGAATCCATCTCACTTCTTACTGCTTCCTTCCATAAGTCAGCATCAGGAGAAGAATATGCCTCTCTAATGGTGGTTGGACTGTCTTCCACAAGGTACACTATATAGTCATCACCAAAGGATTTTGCAACCCTCTATCTCTTACTCTTTCAAGTGACTATAGTGTCATCCTCCTCAGGGATGTGCACATGAGAATCATCAACATGATCTATATGAATAGACTGTTCTTGCTCATGGGGAATTATAGTCTCATGACTTATTTCACTATGTGTATTTTTCATTGGAAACTCATTCTCAAAAAATGCAGCATCTCTTGATTCCATGATAGTATCAACATACATATCAGGCACATCAGATTTTATAATTAAAACCCTATATCCAGTGTTGTGAAAGGAATAACCAAGAAAAACGCAATCAACAGTTTTGGGTCCAAGTTTACGTTTCTTGTTGATTGGCACATTCACCTTTGCCAAGCAACCCCAAGTGCGCAAATATGAGAGATTTAATCTCCTCTTTTCCCATTCCTCGAATGGTGTGATCTCTTTGTTCTTTGTTGGAACTCTGTTCAGGACATGACACGCTGTCAATATCGCCTCACCCCACCATTCCTTGGATAATCCCGCTGTACTCAACATGGCATTCACCAAGTCTGTTAGAGTGCGGTTTTTCCGTTCGGCAATCCCATTGGATTGTGGTGAGAACGGCGGTGTCCTCTCATGAACAATACCGTGGTCCACGCAAAACTCATCGAACACATTAGAGAAAAATTCTCCTCCTCGATCGGACCTTAACCGTTTTATTTTCCTTTCAAGTTGGATCTCAACTTCAGCTTTATAGGCCTTAAAATAATTAAACGCTTCATATTTTGTTTTTAAGAGATACACATAGCAAAATCTCGGAGAGTCATCTATAAAAGTGAGAAAGTATCTTTTATCGCCTTTAGTCAAAATTCCATTCATCTCACACAGATCTGAATGAACAAGTTCTAGAGGTGCCAAATTCCTCGCCTCAGCAGCCTTGTGGGGCTTGCGGGGTTGTTTTGATTCCACACAAACATGGCACTTAGACTTTTTGACCAAGTTAAATTTAGGAATTAAATTCAGATTTGCTAACTGCATGAGACATCCAAAACTCGCATGACAGAAGCGTGAATGCCATAAATTTGACTCATCAGAAATATCAACAGAATTCACCATCTTATTACACACATCATGCAGTGATAAGCGGAATAGACCTCCGCAATCATATCCTTTACCCACAAAAGAACCATGTTTCAATACAACACATTTATTTGACTCAAGAACAACTTTGTAGCCATCTCGACATAGCATTGAAGCACTAACAAGATTTTTCTTGATGGAGGGCACATGTTGCACACTCTTCAATGGCACTATCTTTCCCGAAGTAAACTTCAGAATAATCGTACCAACACCAAGAACATGAGCACGCGATCCATTTCCCATCAACAAGGTGCCAGACCTCCCGACCTGGTAAGTGGAGAAAAAAGAAACATCAGCACATACATGTATATTTGCACCACTGTCCATCCTCCACTCTGTTGAATTACATACTGAGAGAACAAATGTTAAGGAATTACCATACCCAGGTGTTTCACCTCCAGTATCAGTAGTAACAACATTTGCTGATTTCTTTTCCTGGTTGAACTTGCGATCTGGGCACTCACTTTCCCAGTGTTGTTCACTGCCACACACAAAGCAACCTCCATTTCACTTGTTTGTGTTGTTGTTGTTCTTTTTAAACTGTGTTGTCTGAACAGGCTTAGGGGTGTTCTCTTGCTTGTTCTAGTTTTCTTCTTCTTGTTGAACTTGCGGAAATTAGAGTTTCTCTTTTGCACAACATTTGCAGTAGAGTTCTCAACACCTTTTCCATTGTCCTTTGCTCTAGATCTCTCCTCAACATCAAGAGTACCAATGAGCTCTTCCACATTGAACACTTGTCTCTTATGTTTGAGGGAGGTGCCAAAGTCCTTCCAAGAAGGTGGTAACTTGGCGATTATACCGCCAGCCACAAACTTGTCAGGCAAAGGACAAGGAAAAAGTTCAAGTTCCTTTGCTAGTGCCTGAAACTCATGAGCCTGTTCCACTACCGATCGGTTCTCAACCATCGTGTAGTCATACAACTGCTCCAAGAGGTACAACTCGCTACTAGCATCAGTAACTCCAAATTTTCCAACAATTGCATCCCACAGCTCTTTCCCCATGGGAAGTATGATATAGCTTTTCTGGAATTTTGTATCAAGTGCGCTAATCACTGCACCTCGAAAGAGGTTGTCATCAGCCTTAAACCTAGCCTCATCCGCAGGAGGAATGTTAGCAGGCTTGCCCTCAGCAGCATAAAAGAATGACATTGCAGTGAGCCACAATTCCATGTTAGCTTTCCATATCAAGAAGTTTTTACCATCAAATGCATCAGACTTTAAAACGGCAGCAAAACCTCTGATAGAAAAATGCCTATAATTAGGTTTTTGGATTGTTAGAATATTAGGCAATCTCCATGTCATTTTAATTCCGTAGATTAACATAATGATGATGACATATTAAAGATTATATAGAATTGAGATTATGACATCAACCATGTTCATAGCAACATAAAACATGTGGATGTCCACTACTAAGTTTTACCCCTATTTCAACGTTGACAAAACGTTGCAATATACCGTTTTTGGTTGCCAAAGTAGGATGTGACAACCAAATCACGTTCGTTGCCAACAGTTGCAATAGTGTATTGCAACCATTGTTAGTTTGTCGTTGCAAGTACGTGAGCTTTTTGCCACCATAATAGTTCGTTGCCAACCATGGCAACATGACATTGCTGCAACCTTCATGGTCGTGGCAATATAAGAAATTGCCACGCTATTGACATAAAAAGCGTCGGATCTGTGAACACCTCGGGCTTATACCCGAACTCGATATCCAAAGGTGTGCCAATTGATTTGACCAGTTAATCAACAAGGACGATAACTAGAACAACGATGAACGAGACAACAGCGATACGCCCGGATGTCAAGGCTCAGATTGCTCAAAAAGCGGAACTCGCGAGGTAGACGGAGATCTTGTAGATGCAGCCCGTTGAGATCGTAAGAACTCGTAGATAAACTATAACTAATGCGAAAAAGTAGATGCTGAAAAGTAGGACGAAAATAATAGATTTGTTTGATTGTATTGGATATATCTCCACACGAGCCCTAGGTACATATTTATACTCTGGTAGGAGGAGTTGTACACAGACACGACTCATACCTAAACAAACTCCTACATTTAAGGAAATAAATGACTCACGCAAGAGTCGGACTCAAACTGATATAATAATACTGGTATAAAATCATCAGTTTCCTTATCTATTCTCTTCGCGATGACACTTTCCATCGGCAGATTTCTTTCCATCTGCAACCTTCTTCCATTACCATCGGCATCTTTCTACTGACGTCATCTATATCCTACATCCATCGACAACATTCCCGATCGGCAACGTTCTCATGTCTCCATCGGCAACATTTTTTCGATCGGCAAATACCCTTCTTTTATCTTTGATGTTTCTTCAATCCCCTGCTTCTATCGGCAATCTGATTGGCGATATTCTGATGCTGATAAAGAGAAACAACCATCCTTCTACTGTTCATTGCATCCGGTTCATATTGACACATACAAAAAACGGTGTCAACACATGCCCCCCAATTTCGGAGTATAAAATATCTTATGCACCAAAATTTGCTCTACTATAGTCTTTCCATCCAAAATTCTACTGCCATTTTGATTATCGCGCAATGTCGCTGTAAATTACCAACAACTCCCACAACTGTAGCACCAACAGTTGCAACTCCTCGATCACTACGCAGATTCATCGTGATATCCTTCCATACCTCTGTCCAGTCAAAAAGAAAACTCGAAAATTCCCTTTGACCAGACCTATAAAGATCATCGTCTGTTCTCCTTTCCACCCTGAGTTCACATTTTCACCTTTGTTCCACTGTCATCTCTGAAGAGCACCAGCGGCGGTTCTTCCTCTCTCATCAAGAATCACGCTCCCTGCAAGAACTCCTGCTTCAATGGCGATCAACTTCACCGTCCCCGTGGTAATTTTCTTCTTCCCTTCATGTATATACTGCAATTTTATCTTTCCGTACCACCTTACGATCCCTTTTCTCTTCCTTTCTTTGATTTTCTGGATCTAGGAAATGCGCAAGAAAATAGTGATCCCTACCGATCAAGCATATCTCTGCTGTCTGGGCCCGATGGGAAACCCCGATCCAACTAACTTCATCAACGCGGAAACCAACCGTATCCCATTTAGATCCGAATGCTTCAATATGGGGTTGTGGACAAACACCTTCCGTTCATGGCCCAAACCTACCAAAGGATGGAAAAATTGGTACCTCAGTATGGCTAGATCACAACAGGCCTATTGGTCAGAACGCAGCATAGATCATTGCATTAGATTATCACTTGCCGATATGACTAGGAATGAAAACATGATGATTGCTGCTTCTTATTTCTGGTCCGATACAATGAACGCATTCCTATTCAAACACGGACTAGCTACTCCTACTCTTGCCGATGTGTACATGCTCACCGGCTTGGATGTCTCTTTTGCCGATAATACCTCCCTTTTTTAGAAGAAACCTGAGCAGCGAGTAACTATTCGCAATACCGGTGGCTGGATTGGGTATATTCAAGAATATCAAAAGACCGGATCGGTAGACCAAAGGGGGCACATCATTTTCCTGAACATGTGGCTAGAGAAGTTCATCTTCTGCGGTAGAACAGTCGGACCTACCGATACATATCTTTTCGCAGCAGAACTTCTGACCCACGGAAGTCTTCCCCTTGGCCGATATCTACTTGGTTCAGTTTACTATCTTCTACACCAAGTGTCCAGAAAACTGCTGCTAGGCGAGCCCATCGACAACCTTGGAGGTCCTTGGTGGTTCATTAACTTATGGCTAAATGCCCACATGCACAAATTTCTTCAATTTGATTTGTTCAACCGGCAATTCCCAAGAGAAATATCTGAGGATTATGTGTTCGCCGAAAATGAATCGACAACCCGTTTCCCGCTTAACTTCGGGGAAGCTATGATAGTGCTACCTGGAACCGATGCCAACGAAGTTCAATTTTGTCTGTTCTTCCAGAAATTCTACTGCGTACTCCCGGTTGCAGAACGGGTCTAGTGGCCTTATAACGATGAAAACAATCGATTTCCACTCTCCCTCAGCCTTACCGATGGGACTATACCTCAGAATGAAGGAATCATGAAGGCTACCTTCACTCCCCAGGCCATTCTAGTTAACATCTTTGGGACTGGGAAGAACGCTTCTCCATCTTATGAATTTTATTACCCATTGGTAGCAACAAGACAGCTAGCATTTGGTCAATTACCGATCAAACTTAGTTATGCCAACGTGATAAAACCAAGAGGAACTATCTCCAATGTTGCAGACTGGAACAAGATTATTACTCTCTCCCCTCAGGCCGATGTAACAAACATTGACTTTTCTTCTATGACACTGACGTCCTTTTTCACTAAGTCATATAAATCCTGGTGGCAAGAATGGAAAGATCAACTATTCGCCGTATCATCACATTACTATCGACATTTGATTGATGATGATCATATTATTCGTGATGATGCGGTGAGTTTACTTCTGATTTTATTCCTTCCTTCTCTTCAAATACATCAGTAACTAATTTCCTGTCAATAGGTTAATGATCCAATCCCTAAAAAGAGCAGAAGCGGTAAATATTTCAACCTGCGACTGATGAACCCTATGTCAGCAATCGGCAGCAAGGCCCCTTCACTGGCTACTCTCATGTATGGAAAAACACCTAAAGTCAGCCTCAAACCCGAAAGGCCGATTGAGGTTGCTGCTATTCCATCGGTCACTGCCACTGTCCTAGCACAAGCTTCCAAGGTAACAGTCTCCATTCTCTGTGCCGATCATAAATTCTCAGTTGTAGTATTCACTTAATCTTCACCTCGCATGGCATGCTCCCTTTCGTAGCCAATGAGTTCATCGGTAGCGGTCCCGAATGTACAAGTTTCTCCAATTCGGTCTGCCGATGCCCCCCAAGCGCAAAAATCGAAGCATCACAGCTCCTGGAGTGCTGCTCCCCAATCAAAACATCCAAAGCCATCAGCCCCAATCACATCACCAGCTGCGTCTTCTCAAACTACTACCGATACACCAGCACCGGAGCCAACATCGGCATCTATCCCTGATCAATTACAGGACGAGATCCCTAATCAGGAAACAGTGCCATCGTCACAAGGACTAGCTGCAGCAATAGAAGCAATATCAACACCAACACCAGTACCAGCATCACCTGTCCCCCCTATACAGGCAAGTCCATCGGCAACCATCGCCAACTCGCAAGATACCACTGTGCCAACCGATTTACCAAGCCCAAGGCAAGAAACCCATCTGAAAATGGTAAGTTCGACTGTCACAAACCTTACAAAACACAAACTTATGATTAGAGAGTTCTAACTCTCTTCTTTTCAGGCCCAAGACTCCCCAAATAGTCTATTCTCTTTTGCCATCAACTTGCCGGAAGAAAATGAAGAAGAAGAAAGCTCTGCTCCATTATCAGACGCTATATCGGCAGAAGTAAAGACCAAACTTGAAGCACTGTTATCCTTACTGCAACAAAGTACCTCCGACCTAGTCCAAGATTCCAATGCAGTAAGGGTAGCTTTCAAGGAAATTCAGGGCCAGTTGCCCGCCGATATCGAAGAGATACTCTTCCAAGCAGCGTTTATTGAAAGTCGACAACTCTAATATCAACGGGCTTTACGCTGTATTGCCGATAGGATTACCCAATCAAAGCTTGAAGAGGAGATACTCAAGTTCAAGCAAACTGCGGATGAAAAGCACAAAGACATCAGCCACCTGGAGTCTTCTAACAACGTGCTTGAACAAGAGATCATCCGCCTATCGACACAAAGAGAAAAATTGTTGGCTGAACTGAAGAAAGTGGATGAAGCTTTAAACTCAGCTAACCAGAAGAAGATTCAACTCCCAATCACCACCAATGTTTTGCAACAAGAAAGGGATGCCAATGCCCATGAAGCTCTTCTGCTGAGGAGGAAAATCAAGCCAGTTGAGGATTCTACCGATGACGATGCTAGGAAAATAGAGGAGACGAACCAAATTCGCCTACGTGCGATTTCGTCCATCCAATCCCTGTTGTAATTTGCTGTGTCGGCAACTGTGATCTCTGACAATTGATTTTGCTTGTAATATAACGTTAGTACGCTCTTCTACCGATGTTCTGCATGATAATTCTATCATCAGTATGTGCATTCACATCACTTTTTATGCATCTATCCGGATAAGCACTTTGATTGCTTCGCGGCGTACTATCCGATCCGATCATGAAGCGTTATTCAATTTCGTAATTTAACACCGATCAACACATTAAGAGTACATCAGTGCATTTATTACCGACATAGCTGGAACCAAGCTAACAGGTAATCGATGTTTGATTATTTTTGGTCTTAAACCAGGTATTTCTGTATAGTTCTGAATAAAGCAAACCTCATCATTCAATGATTGTTTACATTGAAAAATCCAACCTGATAAAATTAATTTAGACTTATTGCCATCATCGATATTTATCTCTATTTAATCATCTGCCGATGTAAACCCCTACCTAGGCTCTCCATCATCGGCCAACCGATATGTTAAAATTCCTCTTTAGAGAACCGCCTGTATTGTTATGATCTGGTAATTGGCAACTTTGAGAAACTCAGTATCCCAAGCTTCGCCTGATATGCACTTGGTTTGCTCGTAAGTTTCCGATTCTGTCGATGCAACCATTGACGGGGCTTCACTCCAGACGATCGCAATCTTGTCCCCGACCCATTGCATGAGGCTTTGATGCATCATGGAAGGAATACATCAATTAGCATGAATCCAATCCCTTCCTAGGAGCAAGTTGTAGGTACCTTTACCGCTGATCACAAAAAACGTTGTCGGCAAAGTTTTGTTGTCGATAGTTAATTCTACACATATTGCTCCCATAGCTGGTGACACATTGCCTTCAAAATCTTTCAGCTTCATGTCTGTCTTGACTAAGTCTTGGTCACCTTTTCCAAGCTTCCTAAACATGAAATACGGCATTATATTAATCGACGCCCCACCATCGACTAACATCTTTGATATCGGTTGCCCATCGACTTTGCCCTTGACAAACAAAGCTTTCAAATGCTGCCTTTCATCATCGGCAGGTTTCTCAAAGACAGCTGCCATCGGATCTAGCACTAGCTGAGCCATATCAGCAGCTTCTTCTTCATTATCAGTAGGTGCCATGAACTCCATCGGCAACATAACAACCATATTGACTTCTGCCGATGGACTCCTTTCCTGGTGTTTTGGCTTCCATTCCCGAACTGGAAATCCTCCCTTCGAAGGGTTCTCACCATACTGCAGATCATTCTGGCATTCGCGCTGGATCCTCCTTCTCTGAGTCTTCGTCAGACCCTTGGGACACCATTGAGGAAGCTTAGTCTTCCAAACAGGCTGGTACTGTTTCTCACCATGTCGGCTTGCATTACCCCTTATGTTTGGATCTCTGGAGAATATCTCTTCATCGGGCACCCTCGCATCAGCCATCTCTTCAAGCTTCTCTTGACGAATACGCTTGCCAAGCCTGTCATGTACACTGAGTTTGCCCCCAAGCCGATCATGCACTGATTCCTTTCCCCTGATAGGCCTAGCAGAGCTGGATTCACGATCTTCAAAGCGAAACTCCCTCTTTGATCGATTAGTAGGATAGTACCCATTGCATTCAGGACAATTATTGGCAGTGGGCAGCTTAATGCCTTCTTCCCAGCAATGGACGAAGAAGGGGCACTTCCAATGATCTTTATGCCGATACCACTCTTGGCGTCTCTCTTCTTCCCGCTGCCGATGTTGTTCTTCTTGCGAACGCTTATACTCTGGTCGCGGTCTTCCATGCGTGATCACAACACCATATGACAAACGTCTCTGAGACCCCTAGAGCCATTGCTTCCATCGACAGTTCTTTTACCCTCCCTTTCATCGGCATGCTTCTTTCCCTTTACATCCTATACAACTATTTGATATTCAGGATCCACCGACGAATTCTTCTTGGCTCCTTTCGATGTCAGTACTTTGACCTTTCCACTAATTTCTACCATATTATTAGGAAACAGATGCTGATCAATTTTCATCAGCCTCTGGGCTCTAGAATTTTCAAACTTGATTTGCCCAGACTCAATTTCTGACTGCAGCTGCTACCTAAAGAATTTGCAATCATTGGTACTGTGTGAGGTTGCATCATGCCACTTACAGTACATCATCCTTCTAAGTTCTTCAGCCGATGGAATCTCTTGATTAGGCACCAGCTTAATCCGCCCTTCTTGAAGCAACAGATCAAATATCCTATCGGCTTTAGCAGTATCAAAAGTAAATCTTTCAGCCTACTTCTGACCAAACAGATAGGATATCGGCCTCTTATCCTTTACCCACTCAGCAACGCCGATATCCGTCCCTTCGTCTGATTCAGAATCTTATTCTTGTTCAATGAAAGACACCTTCTTGTTCCAAGTCTTTCTAGGTTCGAAGGCTTTAACTTCTTGATCGGCAACTCTCTGCACGAGATGGCTGAGGCTTTCGAATTCTTGAGATGCATATTTGTCCTTGATGTGCGGCAGTAATCCCTAGAAGGCTAAATCTGCCAATTGCCGATCATCCAACACTAAGCTGTAACATTTATTCTTCACATCCCGAAGCCTTTGGACGAAGCTTTCTACCGATTCGTCACTACGTTGCTTTAGCTTGACTAAATCGGTAATTCTCTTCTCATGCACGCTAGAAAAGAAGTATCTCTGAAACTGCTTCTCTAGATCGGCCCAAGTAATTACAGAGTTTGGAGGAAGCGAGATGAACCACATAAATGCCGATCCAGACAAGGATGACGAAAACAGTCTCATCCTTAGTTCATCTCTGGTAGCTGCTTCTCCACATTGGATAATGAAGCGGTTGATATGCTCCATCGTCGACGTATCATCTTGGCCAGAAAATTTCGTGAAATCTGGCACCTTGTACCGATTTGGAAGAGGAATCAAGTCGTACGCCGGAGGATATGGCGTCCGATAAGAATACGTATTAACCTTAGGCTTGATGCTGAACTGTTCTTTCATCACTTCGGCGATCTTATCGGCCCAGTATGCATCTTGATCCTACCGATGCACAGGCTGGACATTCATCGGCTGGACTGGTTGATACATCCCCTCTTGCCTCTGTAGTGGGTGAGCTGGCCCAATTGGCGTAGGTGTAACACCACCTTGTTGAACATTATGCATCGGCTGACTTGCCGATGTATATCCTTGGACACCCACTGGGGTGTATTGGGACACCGCTGGCCGGTACACCGATGTCTCATTTTGAGCGATGGCCGGGTAAGGGTATTGCTGCGCCCCCGTTATCTGGTGCCCAGATTGCACCACCTGTTGTTGAATTGGACCGGCCCACACAGGGTTGTGGGTGATCGACATGTGACCTGTCGATAGTTGGTAATTGCTCGGCGCCTGCTGTTCCTGAATCCTGGAATAGTCAACGAATGGGCCCCTTGGATGCACTGACACCCCCGTTGGAGGGTTCGCCATCATCATAGGATAGTTTATAAACTGTCCTATCCTGTTGCATCGGCAACACATTTGCCGATGGTTGCCCGCAAGACATCTTGGGTCTGACCATCTGAAGACTCCCCGGCGACAACTGCATGTTTGGAGCAGACGCAACATGATGCATCGCCGGGCTCCGCGACGGGGAAGGCTCCTGTGGAATTGGAGACATCGGCACAACCGATGAGCCCGGCGATGCATCATGCTGCGTCTGCTCCAAACATGCAGTTGTCGCATTGTCTTGGATCAACTTGGCGTCGACAGACGAATCTGGAGGCATACCATACCCCCACCAGTTAGCGGGAGCCGGTCGGTTCGGGACCATCTGTCCTCATGCTGCTGACGCCGCTGCATCGGTGCTTAGCTGAAAGACGCTTGCAGGGGTTGATTTTGTCGGTGTAACTTCATCGGCAGAAGGATTTACAGGCTAGAACGCTGGAACCGCCAATGAAATTGTAGCAGATGCCGACCCAGGTCGATGATACGCCGGACCGACATATTTAGGTGGTTGCCCTTCTTTGAAAGATTGCATGACAACATTATATACAGTATTGGATAGCACCGTAGAGTGGTTAATCAACGCCTGATTTAATGCGGTATTAACCATATCTTGTAACTTACCAGGATTGGCATCGAAAGTGACTTGCCGCGGCAACGGCGGATCTTGCTTCTGTACTGCATCGCCACTCCTGTTTAGGCTGAAGGATTTCAGATACAACTACTTATACTCCTCCATAGCCTGCTTCTGATCATCTTTCAGATCCGCTTCGGAGACTTCGATGACGTTCCTTGGATTGACGTCAGTAGAATCACCCATGATCGTGATCAAGAGATGTATCTAGGGTCCCACCGGGTGTGCCAAAAGAGGTGTTGACACAAAAAGCGTCGGATCTGCGAACACCTCGGGCTTATACCCGAACTCGATATCCAAAGGTGTGCCAGTTGATTTGACCAGTTAATCAACAAGGACGATAACTAGAACAACGATGAACGAGACAACAACGATACACCCGGATATCAAGGCTCAGATTGCTCAAAAAGCGGAACTCGCGAGGTAGACGGAGATCTTGTAGATGCAGCCCGTAGAGATCATAAGAACTCGTAGATAAACTATAACTAATGCGAAAAAGTAGATGCTGAAAAGTAAGATGAAAATAATAGATTTGTTTGATTGTATTGGATATATCTCCACACGAGCCCTAGGTACATATTTATACTCCGGTAGGAGGAGTTGTACACAGACACGACTCATACCTAAACAAACTCCTACATTTAAGGAAATAAATGACTCATGCAAGAGTCAGACTCAAACTGATATAATAATATAGGTATAAAATTACCAGTTTCCTTATCTATTCTCTTCGCGATGACACTTTCCATCGGCAGATTTCTTTCCATTACCATCGGCATCTTTCTACTCGCGTCATCTATATCCTGCATCCATCGGCAACATTCCCGATCAGCAACGTTCTCCTGTCTCCATCGGCAACATTTTTTCGATCGGCAAATACCCTTCTTTTATCTTTGATGTTTCTTCAATCCCCTACTTCTATCGGCAATCTGATTAGCGATATTCTGATGCCGATAAAGAGAAACAATCATCCATCTACCGATCATTGCATCCGGTTCATATTGACACATACAAAAAACGGTGTCAACACACGCCTGTCTCAGTTGCAAGTGGTAGTGCATGCAACGATCGATTCTGTGGCAAGAAAGGCATTGTGCGACGCTACAATTTAGTTGCCAACCATGGCAATAGGACATTTCTACAACCTTCATGGTCGTGGCAATATAAGAAATTGCCACGCCTGCCTAAGTTGCAAGTGGTAGTACATGCAATGATCGATCGCGTGGCAGGAAAGCCATTGTGCGACACTACAATTTGGTTGCTTAATGATGTTGTTTCCACATCCTTTTGGTCGTGGCAATATTTGTATTTGTCGCGCTACATTCGTCGTTGCAAGAGTATCATTTTCCACACTATCCAATTTGTTGCAAAAGGTATATATGTTTTTGCCACGCCGGTCTTGGCGTGGCAATATTACTATTTGCCACATAGTTTTGAGCATTACAAAATAGATGTTGTTGCAATGACCATCATCGCGCTGCAATAGTATTGTTTGCCACGAAATTATATTCGTTGCGATAGACATATTTCCACGCATGCATAGTTTGTATTGCAACGCTAGTAGCATTAGGTTTGTGTTTTAATAAATCAACATTGCACAAACATTAATCTATGAAAATTGCAACTGCACTCAATTAATTATAATCAATCACTCAATAAGGGGTCAATCCATTGAAATATTATCTATACTCACAAAATAGTACAGTAAACTCATGTCTTGAAAGACTAAAACTTGTACAGCATAACAAGACTTCCTAGGTTCTACGCAACATTTGAGGGCTTCCTAGCAGCGCAACATGTCATCGCATCGGCTGTCTCCTCGCTTCATTCCAAGCCTCACACTCAAACCTGACCAAAACATTGAGATTGTGATATTGGAAAACATATACAGTGTACTAATTCATTTACAGAATGTGAAGAGATTGTAATAGAACATTCTTATAATGTCGTTACCTGGTGTTCATCAATCCTATCATTATCTTGCACGGATGATGTAAGTTCAGCATTGTCATTATTTTGTGGAGTAGGCTACACATAAAAATGTTTAGTTAAAAGAATATGAATCATAATCATGAGTTTGGTACTGAAAGGACGAAGGATGATTGTTGCAATGCATTTGATATGTGATTCAATAAATCATTGTTGCAAGAGAATTTGAGCATATAGAATTGATTACACACCAATATATTAATTCAAATTAGTTGATCATACATGAGATAGACAAACCGAATAGTATCTAAAATCATAAATGCAAAATCAGTACACTATAACTTTTGGGAGAATGAAAAACTTGCAGCACTAAGTAGTTCCTAACATCTCTACATCACTTACATCACTTGCAAAGTAACTTTCTGGCAATGCAATCAGTCATGAGCTCATTTTCATTCTTGCTTGATTCTGAGCCTTCCACTCAAAGTTTATCCTCCTACTAACCAAAAAATAAGATTAAGATATTAGTAAATTAGGTAAAGCTATACATGCACAAAATGAACAGATGATTCTAATCACCAGCGTCAACTATTCTTCGGTGCTACTGGAACAGATGATACAATATGGTTCTAAATGAGTTGATAGTAAGGGTGGTTAACAATGACCATATAGTTGGCTAATATTAGATGCAGTTCACATGACAATTATTTCAAACCATGTCAATATCTTCAAGTGCGGAACAAACTTTTAGTCGCCAGCATCAACTATTCTTCTGTGCCGCTGGAACTAAAATCCAAGGCAACTACCACAAATACAGACCTTATGCAAGAAGTATATAGGTTCAGGTTCATCTTGCAACCCAAAGGATAAAACTCAGTTCTGATATCCTTTTTTCTTCACATGACATTTCTGTAGAGAAACTAAGAAAAGTTACTTTACTCATGACTCATAGAACAATCAACCAGTAATGTAAATCATAGCATAACGATCAACTAGTAACAATGGTTGCTTTTAAATCAAGAAATGTGAGATAACCCTATGGAAAAAAAGAGGAGCGATTACTTGAAAGGTGTGCTTGTCGACATAAGAGAACTTGTTGTAAACCGATGTGGCGATGTGGATTAGTACATAAAGAGGATTCATTGGACTTTTGTCATAATACAATAAAAATGAAAACATATGATGATTCATACAAACAAAGAGGCCCACATGATTTGTTGAGTCATCAATCAGTTAAAATTGAGAACAAAGGAAACTATATTTGTAACCCTGATGCTAATTACCTATGCTAGCTTAATTACCTAGTGCCATTTGGAACATTCATGTACCGACTCACATGTTTTTATCATCTCAGCATAGTTGTGTCTAAGTAAGTTCACCAAGACATATCCCTGTAAATTTAATTCAAAGATACTGAAACAAACTTCTACTTTTAGTTGATCCATCTCAATTGTCTTATGCTTAGCTACAGTATTGCGGGGATCTTTGAAGAGTCAAGGGCTGTCTTCTGTCCACCACCTTCCTCCAAGCACCTTCAAGCATGAAAAGTTCAGAAAAAAAAAACTTCATCAAAATTTGCCCGTCTGCAGAATATAAAAAAGATAATAAAAAATTTGTTCCTAACAACAAGGCCATGCATCGTACCACACCTGGCAGAAAGATCACAATTTGGCTCATTGCATACTTGCTTTCTAAATGAAACAGTGGCAGAGGTAGCTTCTGGAAAAATCCCAGGCCTTGCATCGTACAAGTAACTAGTTAATGTTTACTCGACACTATAAATTAAATATTAATGTTTACTTGACACTATAAATTCAATAATGGCAGTGGTAGCTTCAGAAAATTTGGTCAGTGTCTGCAAAGTTAAATGTTCTTTTGGCAGAAGTAGCTAGTTTATGTTTACTTCATTGAGTTGATTTTGTATCAATCTATCAAATCTTTTACCTACTAATTAGTGTGGTTGAGTGGGTTAGAAAGCATATAATTACACTGACAAAAGAACTACCAAAACTTCACTCTGAAAAAAAAACAAAAAGCAATGGCTGACAAACAACAGTCAGATGCTTTCCTCCTCTTTCTTAATGAATCCAACACAACTTCTCCCAAAAATCTGAGCAGACATACATGTGTCATCAGCCGGGACCTTGCCCTGTGTCAGCAACCCTCACCCCGGTGATCCAGGAGCAATACCAAGGCCCAAGTCAGGCAAGAGGTCCAGGAGGCCTAATGTGCGTCTAGCAGGATCCGAATGGGCTTGTGTGTCCTGTGCTGCCAAGTCCACACAAGCTAGGGATAAGTAGTGGAGTGCTGACTGCTGTCTGTAACAACTAAACAACTTAAACCCTATCTTTACTTCCGAACCGGCTTCCTGCCGACGGCTACCCTCTCTCTCTCTCTCTCTCTGGTTCTTCGTGAGCGAGGTCGGCCGCCGCCGCAACGAGCAGCTGCTGACATTTGGTATCAGATCCACGATCCAGGCACCTACGTGCTGGATCCGGCCGCCCATCACCATTTCACGCGCCTTCAGCGGATCCGAGGAGTGATGGATCCGAGCGTCAAGGCGGCGTTCGATGAGGTGCTGAATCGCTTCGACGCATTCGATGCCAAGTGGGAGTCCATGTTCGTCGGCGCCGAGTTCGTCCATCTGCAGAGAGATGCGGATCTGGAGCGACGCGTCCGCGAGGTTGAAGGAGTCACGGCAATCATCCCAGGCGCCAGGTCTCGCATCAGCGCCCTGGAAGAGCACTGTGTCGCCAGATCCACCGCCGCCGTGGAGGCGGACAACTGGGGGCGCGCCATCGAATCGCGGGTGTGCGCCCTGGAAGACAAGGTGGGCGATCTGGAGCTCATCCGCTTGTCCGAGATGCACGACGAGCGGGATATTCGAGTGGCGAACCTGGAGGACGCGGTGGCGACGTTCGGCGAGTGGCGGCCGTGGATCGAGGCCGCCATCGATGACGTCTGCATGGATGTCCACCGTTCCATCAAGCAAGCTCCACACCCCCTGAATCGTCACCTTCGAGGAGTCGGCCTCCGAGCGCTTTCCTGCCGAAGTCAAGGTCGACTGGCCCAACAGGCACCGCGAGCAGGGCTACGAGTTGGTCACGACCATAGCCCTGCACCCCCAAACTCACGGTACGTTCCACCACTCTTTCCCTCCTGTAATTCCTCGTCTCAATCCCATTCCCCAACCCACTCATCATCCCCCCCTTCACCCTGCTCTGTTTTACTACCAGTCTGAGCATCCAATTCCACCAAATACCTCTATCCCCAATCCCAACCCCCATCATCCACCTCCATTGCCCAACAATTCCTTCGTCCTTCATCCACCTCCCCATCCATCCGCCCTCTCTGCCGCCCAATTAGGTTGTCTGCCAAAGCTCGATTTCCCCAAGTTCGATGGTGACCACGATCAATTTTGGATCACTTGTGCTACCAATTACTTCGAGAGATACTCTGTCGAGCCTCACATGTGGATCCGCGTGGCCACCATGCACTTCACCAATGCAGCCAAACGTTGGCTTCAGTCCATTGAATCTCGTTTGTCTTCCATCGATTGGCCTACTTTCTGCTCAATGATCCACGAAAGGTTCAGTCGCGATCAGCACCAACTCCTTGTCCGCCAACTCTTCCACATTCGCCAGACAGGGTCCGTATCCGAGTATGTCGATAAGTTCACTGACCTCGTCGACCAGCTCAAATCCTATAATCCTAACCCGGATCTTCTTTCCTATTACACTTGCTTCATTGATGGCCTTCGCGACGACATTCGCGCTGTTGTTTTGGTTGCTCAACCTTCCAGCCTCAATATTGCGTGTACTCTCGCTTTGTTACAGGAAGAGGCCGGGGAACCATCGGATCGCTAGGAGTCGCGGCGATTGTTCTCAACTTCGTCAACCAAGTTTACGGGAAATCAAGGAGCCTTGCCACTTCCACCTCCTCCTCCTCGGGCGACCGGTGACAAGACTTCCAGGCCAGCCATGTCGGATGAGAATTTCTCTTCTCTGAAGACCTACCGCCGTGCTCGCGGTCTCTGCATGCGCTGCGGTGAAAAATGGTCACCTGAGCATCGTTGTGCTCCTACCCCTCAATTACATGCATTGCAGGAGGTCTGGGCTCTCTGTCAGGAAGAGTTTGAACTGCCATGTGAAGATCTCACCACACCTCCTGAAGAGACAACTCAGTTGTTCTTCACACTGTCGGTTGACGCCTTGTCAGGTAACTCCTCCCCACACATGCTGCAGCTGGCTGGAAGTCTGGGAGGCCACACCGTGCTCATATTAGTTGATTCGGGAAGCAGTCACTCTTTCGTCAGTTCATCTCTAGCGTCCAAGCTACCAGGCGTTCAGCCTCTGGGTTTCTCCTTGTCGGTCCGTGTGGCAGATGGTGGAATTCTGCCATGTCAATACGAGCTGCCCAATGTGGAATGGCAAACTCAGGGTCACAGCTTCCATTCTACCCTGCGGCTCCTTCCTTTGGGGAATTATGACATTATTTTGGGAATGGATTGGCTCTCCGCTTTCTCGCCAATGAAGGTTAACTGGGCCGAACGGTGGTTATCAATTCCTTATGGCGCTGATTCTGTTCTCCTTCAAGGACTGATGCCTCCTGAGTCCGACTGCCTCACCGTTCAGCTGTTCAGTATATCTTCTGACGTTCCGGTGGCACCTCAACCCCGTATCTTGCCTCAGGTACAACTATTGTTGGATGAGTTCAGTCACATTTTTGCAGAACCTTCCTCATTACCTCCACGCCGTCAGTGTGACCATTCTATCCCTTTGGTGCCGGGCGCACAACCAGTTTCCATTCGCCAATATCGGTATTCCCCTAAGCTGAAATCGGAAATTGAACAACAAGTGTCTGAATTATTCAAGAATGGCCTGATTCAGCCGAGTCGCAGTCCCTTCTCGTCTCCTGTCCTATTGGTCCGCAAGAATGACCTCTCCTGGCGCATGTGCGTAGACTATCGGCTGCTTAATGCACTCACTGCCAAGAGCAAGTTTCCAATTCCAGTCGTCGACGAGCTTCTGGATGAGTTATCTTCAGCTCAGTGGTTCTCTTGTTTGGACCTGCGCGCCGGGTTTAACCAAATACGTTTGGCCCCGGGTGAAGAGTATAAAATGGCGTTCCAGACGCATTGGGGGCACTTTGAGTATACAGTCATGTCATTCGGATTGACAGGAGCTCCAAACACATTCCAGAGTGCGATGAACTCAACTCTGAAACCGTTGTTGCGTAAATGTATCATTGTTTTCTTTCACGACATCCTGGTTTATAGTGCTACCCTGGAACAACATGTGCAGCATCTGCGCCAAGTCCTAGAGTTGCTAGCGACAGACCAGTGGCTGATCAAGCGCAGCAAGTGCAGATTCGCCCAAGAGTCAATCTCTTATCTCGGGCATGTGGTCAGTCGCCACAGTGGGGGCACTAGTCCTTCTAAGATCACTTCAGTCCAACAATGGCCGCAGCCTGCAGATGTCAAACAGTTGCGCAGTTTCCTGGGTTTGTGTGGCTACTATCGCAAATTTGTACGCAACTTCGCCATTATTGCCCGACCCTTGAACGATCTGCTCAAAAAGGGGGCTCAGTTCGTCTGGACATTATCTCACTCATCGGCCTTTGCAGCGCTCAAGGACGCCCTCGTATCAGTTCCAGTGCTTGCTTTGCCCGATTTCAGTAAGGCATTCCAGTTACAAACCGATGCTAGTGACTCGGGTGTTGGCGCCGTCCTGCTGCAAGACTCACACCCTTTGGCGGTTGTCAGCAAGTCTCTGGGACCAAAAACCAGGGGGCTCTCCACATATGACAAAGAGTACCTCGCCATCCTGGTTGCGGTTGATCACTGGCGTTCCTACTTGCAACATTCCGAGTTCACAATATTCACAGACCAGCGGAGCCTCATCCATGTCAACGACCAGCGCCTTCATACTCCTTGGCAACTTAAGATGTTCACAAAGCTGGCTGTGTTGGTTCAAGAACACACAATTCACAGCCCTCTATGCAATTGGCTAGCCTAGAATGAAAGAAATCGAAGAACAGATCAAGAACACACAGATATGCCCGGCAACTGCCCAGTGGTCTACCGGGAGACAGTGCCCATTTTCACTATGAGGATAAAGATGCACACACGATTACAGAGGTGGTTCTCGACACACACACACACACCGTAGTCTAGGCTACTTATACCAGTAGCTCTATTACACAGAGACTAGCTAAAACAACCGCTAAACACAGATACAAAGAGGTAAGAAGTAAACTGCCACAAGGTGCTTTGTCGTGGGCGCGGTCACCACGCACTACCACGTCTGCTTGACTTCAAACTGAGGCTTCCCGCTTCCTTCTTGGTCAAACAGTTTCACTGCATCACAAATGAGCCACAGTCCCTGTCTCGCTGCTTCTGTAGCAGCCATGAATTCAGACTCACAAGTAGATAGTGCAACTGTTTTCTCCTTGTGTGAATTCCAAGAGATCAGACTATCATTGAGGTAAAATGCCATACCTCCTGTACTCCTTCTGCCAACAACATCTCCTGCATGATCACTATCTGAGTATCCCACCAACACTTCACTCTTTTTCTCCTGAGTATACACCAAGCCATACTCCAAAGATCCCTTCAGATATCTAAGAATTTGCTTAACAGCATTCTGATGTATCACAGTGGGTTTCTCCATGAACCTGCTTGCTATCCCAACAACATAGGACAAATTTGGCCTTGTGGGTAGCAAGTATCTCAAACACCCTATGGCACTTTTATACTCAGTAGCATCCACCCTGACACCTTTATTGTCTTCATCAAGTTTTATCCCAGGGTTCAATGGAATCTTTGTTGGATTGCAATCTACCATCCCAAATCTTTCTAATATTTTCTTGGCATAACTAGTTTGCTTGATTGTGATGTGATCCTTCTCCTACTGAACCTCAATCCCAAGGTAAAATGAAAGCAGTCCCAAATCACTCATCTCAAACTCAGATGTCATTTGCTTCTTGAATTCTGCAATTGCATCTGGGCTCTCTCCTATCACAATCAGGTCATCAACATATACCCCAAGTATTACAGTACCTTTTCCATCTCCTCTCTTGTACACAGCTGCCTCACTTGCACATTTCTTGAAACCAAGTTTCTTTAGACTTTTATCCAGCCTTACATTCCAGGCCCTTGGAGCCTGCTTTAGCCCATACAAAGCTTTGCTAAGCTTCAGCACCATGTTCTCCTTTCCTTTCTGCACATAGCCCTCTGGCTGACAGACATATACCTCCTCTTCTAGTTCACCATTCAGAAATGCAGACTTGATATCTAGATGATGGACCTGCCACCCTCTATTTGCTGCCAAAGCCAATAACATTCTGATAGTGTCCAATCTAGCAACTGGAGCAAAAACCTCCTCAAAATAAATTCCATGTTTTTGTACATATCCCTTGGCAACCAATCTTGCTTTGTGCTTCACCACCTCACCATCTGAATTTCTCTTCAGTTTGAATACCCATTTGAGGCCAATAGGTTTATGTCCAGTAGGTAATGAGGAAAGTTCCCATGTACCATTCTTTCTGATGGAGTTAATCTCACTGTCCATAGCAGTTATCCACTTGCTATCCTTTGCTGCATCCTTGTATGTAGCTGGTTCTTCCATCAGTGCAAGTAGAGCACCGAGTTCAGAGTCAGACTCCAATTCTATCTCAGATGTATCATCATAAATATCATTGAGATTTCTGAACATCAAAGGTTCCTCATCAGATTCATTGTTACTCTCTGCCTCACCTGCTTCTTGATTTGTAGCTCCCCCTGCAGCTGAAAGTTCAGATTCAACCGAAACTGACCCTGTTGTCGGTTCATGAACAGTCACTGAATTCCCTTCATCTTCTGTTCCTGCTGGATGAAAATCATCACCACCAGCTATACCAACACTGATTGAGTCTCCCTGATCACTCTGATGGGAGTGCTCATTTTCACCACCAGCTGCATCTACATCAAAATGAGTAACAAACTGGTGACACTGAAATCTGAACTTATTTCAAATTCAGTACTAGCACTCCACTGCCAGCACCTGGATTCCTCAAACACCACATCCCTGCTTACTACAATCTTGTTAGTTTGAGGATTATACATCCTATGTGCCTTGCTTCCCTGCTCAACTCCAAAGTATACCATTTTTGTGCTTCTATCATCCAGTTTCTTTAGGTGTGGCTGTGTGTTTTTTCACATGACCTACACTGCCAAACACCTTCAGATGACCCAAATGAGGTTTCTTCCCATTCCACACTTCAAAAGGAGTTTGAGTTTTCAGAGCTTTAGTTGGCAACCTATTCAACAAATACACAGAGTGCCTAACAGCTTCACCCCAAAACTTTCCAGGCACTTTCATGCTCTTCAACAAGGATCTAGACATATCCATCGTTGTCCTATTTTTCCTTTCAACTACACCATTTTGCTGTGGAATTGCCTTTTAATTCCACTTTCTTCACACACACTCCTCCTGCTGTAGCAGGTGTAATAGGTCCACACAGATCAATGTGAAGCAGCTCCAGGAGCTTGGTTGCACGCCACTGTGCCACCTTGGGGAACACTATCCTTGTCTGTTTTCCAGCCATACAAGCATCACAAATCTCCTCAGGATGTGAAATTTCAGGTACACCAGCCACCATGGAGTTCTTTTACAGCTGCTTAAGAGAATGAAAGTTTGCATGTCCAAGCCTTCCATGCCATAACCAGGCATCTTCAGACATTTTTGCCAGCAAACACACAAGTTCTGAACTTTTCAACACAACTTGATACAGTCGGTTTGCAGTTCTTTCCACCTTCATTATCAATCTCCTTCTGCTCTTGTCAAACACCTCCAACCATTCATCATCCATAACAATCTTGTGACCTGTTTTAGTTAGTTGTCCAAGACTGATCAGATTGCTTTTCAGGCTTGGAATGAAGTACACATCTGGCAACAGCCATTGATCACCAGTTTTACACTGAAACAGTAATGTCCCATTTCCTCTATCTCCACTGTTGATCCATCTCCGAATCTGACCTTGCCAACAACTTTTGTGTCAAGGTTCTGAAACTTGTCTGCATCACCAGACATGTGATTACTTGCACCGTTGTCCAGATACCAAACATTACCAGCTTTCTCCTTCTTGCTTCCAGTAAGATGTAGCTCAGGCACCACCTTCCTTTCATTCAGAAATACAGCATTGTGCTGTACCTCAGTGGCCACCTTTGGCAAAGACACTGACTGCTCTGGCAACTCCACAACTGCAATCATCAATGCCTGCTCATAGTTATCCACTCGAGCATGATGAGCCTCATCCCCTTTCTTCTCTTCTCCATCTGGACACCGGTTTGCATAATGGCCATACTTATTGCATTTGAAGCACTTAATGTGACTTTTGTCACGCTTCGTTCCCCCTTCCTTGTCTGACGCCTCCTCGCGTCCTCCACGGCCACGGCCACGCCTGCCGCGACCTCGGCCTCGTCCACGACTTCCCCCAGCTTGCGATCTCCCTGCTCCCGAGGATTCACCGCCTGCCTTCTTCTGTCGTGATTCCCACTCGGCCTGTGTGAGCAATAGCTGACCACCATCACCCTTTGCACCTCCAGCTCCCCGCTGGATCCGTTCTTCAAATGCCTTGAGTCGACCAACCGCTTCCTCAAATGCCAGTTTCTTCAGATCGAAGAACTGCTCAATCCCTGCTATAACTGTGATGTAACGATCGGGTACAGTATCGAATAACTTCTTTACCATAGCTAGATCATCCAGTGTACCTCCCAGATTCCCGTACTTCACCGACATTGCAGAGATCTTGCTGGCATATAGATCAATGCCCTCATCATCCTTCATACGCAATCTATCGAACTCGCTCTTCAGAGTTTGTAATCTCGCATCTCTCACACGATCAGCTCCCACAAACCGCTCCTTGAGACACTCCCAAACCTCCTTCCTCGTCTTCTTCTTTGCCACAAGCATGAGTAAGTCATCAGGCAAACACTGAAGGAGATGCGCCTTGGCTTTCTTGTCCTTCGCGGATCTTGACGCCGCCGTCGCCTGACTATGAGGATAAAGATGCACACACGATTACAGAGGTGGTTCTCAACACAAACACACACACCGTAGTCTAGGCTACTTATACCAGTAGCTCTATTACACAGAGACTAGCTAAAACAACCGCTAAACACAGATACAAAGAGGTAAGAAGTAAACTGCCACAAGGTGCTTTGTCGTGGGCGCGGTCACCACGCACTACCACGTCTGCTTGACTTCAAACTGAGGCTTCCCGCTTCCTGCTTGGTCAAACAGTTTCACTGCATCACAAATGATAGAATTACACCTTCAGGCTGGCCTGCAGTACAAGGTTGTATACAAGTCGGGCAGTTCAAATCAGGCTGCGGATGCCCTATCCCACCACCTGGCTGCTCCGTCCCAGCTTCAAGCAATCTCTTTAGTCACCCCTGTGTGGCTCTCTGAGGTCGTCGCCGGGTATGGTGCAGATCCAACGGCATCAAAACTGCTTAAAGAACTGGCTCTTAACCCGCAGTCTCACCCTCTGTTCTCTCTGTCGGGTGGTGTGTTGCGCTACAAGGACCGCATATGGCTTGGCACCAACACAATTATGCAGAAGAAGGTTCTCTCGGCTCTCCATGACAGTGCTCTTGGGGTCATTCCGGGTTTCCAGTTACTCACGGCCGCATCAAGAAGCTCTTTGCTTGGCGGGGTATGAAAGCTGACAATCATCGCTACGTCGCTGCCTATTCTGTGTGTCTCCAGGCGAAGCCGGATCGTGTCTGGTGTTGAAATATATGACAATTTCTAGATTAATACCAGAATATAAATCATGACAGATTGAGGAACTAGAATAAGCATGTACTGCATACTAACATGATTAAACCACATATTACATAGCATGTTCAAGTTAACTAGCATAAACATAGCTTGCATACTAGATAGATTGGACAATATGAACGATAAGATTAGATCACGAGGTTTATACCTACTAGTTGTAGAAGTAGTAGATTGCAGTGAAGACGGCGAAGATGCAGGTGTCGATGGAGCAACGTTCAGGTTGTTAAAGATGATGTCGATGTCGTCGATGTCGATCAGCGGCGGCGGTAGACTTTGGTTCAGCTGACGACGAATACGCCGGGACGTAGCACCGCCTGACTTGGACGGAAGACGACCCGTCGTGAAGATTGGGAGCAGTCGCACGAAGAGCGCTTCCCAAAAACCTTATTCGCCTTCTCCCGCTGCAGGATCACGAAGACGAGGGTTCCGGAGACCTACTCGCTCGATCGCCGGTGCACGCCGACGATCAGACTGGAGTAGCTATGGTGGTGCAATAGCGAGAAGAGGTAGAAACTCTAACTCTTAATTTTTATATTTTATTGGCGTGACCGATAGTCTAGTTATATAGTCTGGTCCAACCAATACCTCCACTTCCACAGGCAAGGTGATACTAAATAGTTCCCACATCCCCTCTTACTTTCATGCATGGGCCTTTGAGATTTATTAGGAATTTCTGAATTTGTTATTGGGCCAAGCCCATATAAATTCCATGCCCACCAGATCTCAAATACCCATTTAGAGATTTGCCTGTTCTCGCTCCTGTTTGATATACCAGTGTTTTGGCAAAGACTGTGAAGTTGAACTTCCGCCTAGAACCTCAAGTTACACTCATCCACAACTTGAACAATGGACTATGCCTTGAATTGCAAGTTTTGTGCGAATGAGCTTTACCCAAAGCCAAACTAGTACCTGACCACCAATAGCCTTACCGTGAGTTGAGCATATACGTCGTACTCTGTGGTCTCTTAATGAGTTAACTAGAGACTACCCAAATCTCATAGACTGCGACGTTTTAACAGTCGAACTCATATAGGTATGTTCTTTCAAGAATGCTCTGTAGGACAGCATCTTCGCTAATGAAAGCTAATAGAACATATTAAGGCATTTAGCCAACATACCATACAGTGCCTCATTGCTTTTGAGAGTATTTGCATCTTTACTTAGAGAGGGTTTATAGTTATAATCTCCTCAGTTTATCAATAGTTTGTTCTTCCCAGATCCTTAGTCACGGGATCTCCGATCAAAAAGGTTGGGTTACTACTACTGCAAACTCACATGGGTCTCATACCCATCGCCCTTGATGCAATTTCTATCACATTCCGTGATAGCCCTTTAGTAAAGGGATCTGCCAGGTTTTTGTCGGTTTGGACATAGGCCATAGTTATTATTCCGGAATTTCTCAGCTTCCTTACAGACTTCAAACGTCTTTTAACGTGTCTTGTTGACTTCGCATTATCCTTTGCACTATTCACTTTAGTGATCACTGTTTGATTATCACAGTTCATAAGGATAGCCGGTATTGGTTTTCAACCACCGACAGGTCACACAAGAGCTCACGCAACCACTCTGCCTCTGCAGATGCTGTATCTAAAGCAGTAAGTTCTGCTTCCATGGTTGACTTAGTCAAAATAGTCTATTTACAAGACCTCCATGACACTGTGCCACCTCCAAGAGTAAAAACATACCCACTAGTGGCATAGATTTGATCAATATCAGAAATATAGTTCGCATCACTATATCCCTCTAGCACAGCTGGGTGCCCAGAATAGTGAATCCCAAAACTCATTGTACCTTTAAGATAGCGCAAGACCCTTTCAAGTGCATTCCAATGATTATCACCCGGGTTGGATATGTACCTACTCAATTTGCACACAGCAAAAGAGATATTTGGTCTGGTTGCGCTAGCTAGATACATGAGTGAACCGACAATTTGAGAATATCTCAACTGATCTTTAGCACTCTTTTTGTTCTTTCTTAGTGTCACACTAGGATCATAAGGTGTTGGAGAAGGCTTGCTATCCATAAAGCCAAATCGGCTTAAAAGCTTCTCAACATAGTGTGATTGCGACAAAGTAATCCCACTCTCTTCCTTAATCAGCTTGATGTTTAGAATTACATCAGCTTCTCCTAGATCTTTCATGTCAAAACTCTTTGACAGAAAAGACTTGACTTCATTTATGACATCAATATTTGTTCCAAAGATTAAAATATCATCAACATATAAGCATAGAATAACAGATTGGCCCCCACCATGTCGATAGTACACACACCTATCAGCCTCATTAACAGCAAAGCCCGCACTAGTTAAAGTAGTGTCAAACTTCTCATGCCATTGTTTAGGTGCTTGTTTCAAGCCATACAATGATTTCAATAACTTACACACCTTTTGCTCTTCACCTTTTACTATAAACCCATCAGGTTGATCCATATAAATCTCCTCATCCAACTCTCCATTAAGAAAAGTTGTCTTCACGTCTATTTGATGAACAAGAAGACCATATGAGGTAACCAGGGAAAGTAGAACTCGAATAGTGGTCATTCTAGCAACAGGTGAATAAATATCAAAGAAATCCTCGCCTTCCTTTTGAGTATAACCCTTAGCCACAAGTCGGGCCTTGTACTTATCAATAGTACCATCAGGTCTCAACTTCTTCTTGAACACCCACTTACAACCAATGGGTTTAGAACCAAATGACAATTCAGATAACTCCCAAGTTCCATTAGAAAGAATTGAGTCTATCTCGCTACAAACAACTTCTTTCCAATCATCTACATCTGGTGATGCATATGCCTCTGTGATAGAAGTGGGAGTATCGTCCAAAGGTACACAATGAAATCATCACCAAAAGATTTTGCAATCCTTTGTCTCTTGTTCCTCATAGGAACTTCATTGTCATCCTCCTCTAATACTTCTTCAAGTGGTTGTTCAAAAGACTCAACAGGATGCTCGATAGGTATAGTAAAAACAGGGGCTAGTTGAGTAGAAAATTTAGCATTCCTATGCATATCTTTCATAGGAAATATATTCTCAAAAAATACAGCATCAGAAGATTCAAAGATTGTATCTACATGCATATCAAGAACTTCAGATTTTACTACTAAAAATCTACAAGCAATGCTATGGTGAGCATATCCTAGAAAGACACAGTCCACAGTCTTCGGCCCAAGCTTACGCTTCTTAGAAATTGGAATATTGACTTTCGCCAAACATCCCCACGTGCGCAAGTATGAAAGTGATGGTTTCCTACCAACCCATATCTCATATGGAGTTGTTTCTTTATTTCTGTTTAGAATTCTATTCAGGACATGACTCGCATTCAATAAAGCTTCCCCCCACCATGCCTTAGATAGTCCAGCAGTGTCTAACATGGCGTTCACCAAGTCAGTCAACGTGCGGTTTTTCCTCTCGGCAATCCCGTTTGATTCGGGTGAATAGGGAGCTGTCCTCTCATGAATAATGCCATGTTCCACACAGAACTCATCAAATAGTATAGAAAAATATTCACCACCACGATCAGACCTTAGATGTTTAATCTTTCTCTCTAACTGATTTTCATCTTCAGCCTTATAGATTTTAAAGTAGTCTAGTGATTCATCTTTAGTTTTTAGCAAGTAAACATAGCAAAATCTAGTTGCATCATCAATTAAAGTCATGAAATATTTCTTTCCACCTTTTGTCAACACACCATTCATCTCGCAAAGATCAGAATGTATGAGTTCAAGAGGCGCCAAGTTTCTCTCCTCCGCTGCCTTATGAGGCTTTCGAGGTTGCTTTGATTGCACACAACTATGGCACTTAGAACCTTTGGCAATAGTGAAATGTGGAATTAAAATCAAGCTAGATAAATGCGACATCAAGCCAAAATTCACATGACATAAACGAGAATGCCAAACACTTGAATTATCATTAATGGTGCCACAAATATGATTAACTGACTTATTACTAAAATCTGCCAAAGATAAGCAGAACAAGCCTCCGCATTCATAGCCTTTACCAATAAATTGCCCATGCTTGGACATAACTACTTTATTGGACTCTAATACTACTTTAATCCCATCTCTCAAAAGAAGGGATATGCTAACAAGGTTCTTGCGAATAGTAGGAATATGTTGCACGTTCTTCAATTATACGATCTTCCCCGAAGTAAACTTCAGATCTATCGTGCCAACACCACGAACAGAAGCATGTGACCCATTCCCCATTAGGACAGAGGAACCTTGGAGCCCCTGGTAAGAAGAAAACAAAGAGATATCAGCACACACGTGAATATTAGCACCTGTATCAACCCACCAACTTGGTGACTGAAAAAACTGATAGTACAGTAGGGAAATTACCATACCCGTCATCAGTTTTGCTAGTAGTCACGAGGTTGACCTTCTTTTTCTCTTTTCGGTCCGCTCGTTCCGGACATTCTTTAGCAAAATGACCAAGCTCTCCACAGGTGAAGCAAGACATCTCAACTTTGTCTTTCTTCTTCTTCTTGAAGGGAGTAGTTGATTTGGCATTGAAAAGCTTAACCTTTACTTTGTTCCTGCCATGGTTTCTCTGGACAAAGTGGGCACTAGCTATATCCTCGTTCCCCTTCTCAGTGTTATCTTTAGCCTGAGCCTTCTCTTCAACATCAAGAGATGCTATCAGGTTTTTAACTGATATTTTCTGTCTCTTGTGTTTAAGACTTGTGGCGAAGTTCCTCCATGAAGAAGGCAACTTTGCAATAATGCAACCAGCCACAAATTCATCGGGTATAACACACTTAAGGAGCTCAAGTTCCTTTGCCATGCGCTGCACCTCATGAGCTTGCTCGACTACAGATTTATTTCCAACCATCTTATAGTCATGGAAGCTCTCCATGAGATATAGCTCTTTGCCTGCATCCGAAGCTCCATAGGTGGAGTTCAGATAGTTCCACAGAGACTGTGCATCTTCATAGTGTATGAGGGCATCATAGATATGATCCGACACCACAATACGCACAGCTCCCATAAAGATTTTATTAGCTTCCTGGTATTTTCTCTGATCTTCATCAGAGATATTACCCTCGGGCAAGCCATCTTTGACCCAGAAAACTTTCATGACAGTAAGCCAATCTGTGACCCTGACGGACCACCTCTTAAAGTTTGCACCATTAAACTTTCCTGGCTTCAACGCGTCAACAAAACTAGCCATAGATAATTCTGGAAATCTACAATAAGGTTTTTGGATTATTGAAATATATGACAATTTCTAGATTAATACCAGAATATAAATCATGACAGATTGAGGAACTAGAATAAGCATGTACTGCATACTAACATGATTAAACCACATATCACATAGCATGTTCAAGTTAACTAGCATAAACATAGCTTGCATACTAGATAGATTGGACAATATGAACGATAAGATTAGATCACGAGGTTTATACCTACTAGTTGTAGAAGTAGTAGATTGCGGTGACGACGGCGAAGATGCAGGTGTCGATGGAGCAACGTTCAGGTTGTAAAAGATGATGTCGATGTCGTCGATGTCGATCAGCGGCGGCGGTAGACTTCGGTTCAGCTGACGACGAATACGCCGGGACGTAGCACTGCCTGACTTGGACGGAAGACGACCCGTCGTGAAGATTGGGAGCAGTCGCGTGAAGAGCGCTTCCCAAAAACCTTATTCGCCTTCTCCCGCTGCAGGATAACGAAGACGAGGGTTCCGGAGACCTGCTCGCCTGGTCGTCGGTGTACGCCGACGATCGCACTGGAGTAGCTATGGTGGCGCAACAGCGAGAAGAGGTAGAAACTCTAGCTCTTAATTTTTATATTTTATTGGTGTGACCGATAGTCTAGTTATATAGTCCGGTCCAACCAATACCTCCACTTCCATAAGCAAGGTGGTACTAAATATTTCCCACATCCCCTCTTGCTTTCATGCATGGGCCTTTGAGATTTATTAGGAATTTCTGAATTTGTTATTGGGCCAAGCCCATATAAATTCCAACATCTCGTACCCCGGTCTTCTTGCTCCTTTACCTGTCCCGACTGAATCCTGGCAAATGGTGAGCATGGATTTCATCAGCGGGTTACCAAGCTTTGGCATGGCTAACTGTATTATGGTCGTAGTGGACAAATTCAGTAAGTACGCCCACTTCCTACCCCTGCACCACCCGTTTACAGCTCCAAAGGTGGCTCAAGTGTTCATCGATTCTGTCTTTCGACTCCACGGGTTGCCCACTCACATCATTTCGGACAGAGACCCCATTTTCACTAGCTCTTTCTGGAAGGAGCTATTTCGCTTGGCTCAGGTTCAACTCTACATGAGCTCCTCTTACCACCCTCAGTCTGATGGCCAGACCGAACGAGTCAACCAGTGATTGGAGACATTCCTCCGTTGCTTCATCCACTCCTGCCCTCGTCAATGGCTCCGATGGATACCCTTGGCTGAATTTTGGTACAACTCCAGTCCGCATTCGGCTTTGGGTCGTTCACCCTTTGAGGTACTCTATGGCCACCCACCTCGCCATTTCGGTATTACTGATGTTGTTGTTTCTCCTGTGCCCGATGCTGCTGCCGCCTTGGTGGAACGTGATACAATGCTCTCTGTGGTTCGCCAACACCTCCTCCGTGCCCAGCAAAGGATGAAGACGCAGGCTGACAAGCACCGTTCCGAGCGCCAGTTCAACATTGGGGACTCGGTCTACCTCCGTCTTCAACCTTATGTGCAGTCATCTCTCGCACCACGGTCGCATCACAAGTTGTGCTTCACATACTTCGGGCCATTTAAGATCATCACCAGGATTGGCTCCGTCGCGTACAAGCTTGAGCTCCCACCAGCTTCATCCATTCACCCGGTCTTCCACGTCTCATTGCTCAAGCCAGCTCCATCTTCGGGCACGGTCGTCTCCAACAAGCTGCCCGAGGTTACTGACGCTTTACAGGTTCCTGAACGGGTGCCTCAGCGTCGCCTTCACAACCGCGGAGCGCGCTCGATCCCTCAACTCTTGATCAAGTGGTACAACCTCAACAACGAGCTCGCAACCTGGGAAGACGCGGACTACATCCAGTAGCAGTTTCCAGCGCCCCGGCATGGGGACATGCCGGCTCTCAAGGAGGGGGCGGGGTGTCAGCAACCCTCACCCCGGTGATCCAGGAGAAATACCAAGGCCCAAGTCAGGCAAGAGGCCCAGAAGGCCTAATGTGCGTCTAGCAGGATCCGAATGGGCTTGTGTGTCCTGTGCTGCCAAGTGCACACAAGATAGGGATAAGTAGTGGAGTGCTGGCTACTGTCTGTAACAACTAAACAACTTAAACCCTATCTTTACTTCCGAACCGGCTTCCTGCCGGCGGCTACCCACTCTCTCTCTTTCTGGTTCTTCGTGAGCGAGGTCGACCGCCGCCGCAACGAGCGACTGCTGACACCCTGTGCTACCAACAGTGGGAAGAAGAGAAATCTCACCTGGATCTTTAGAAGTCGAGGGAGATCCACACCACGTCAGGGGGAGCGAGAGGTCAGCGAGAGCTTGACCGGACAGGCAGTGCTTGCCAAGACGCGGCAATTAGGCGGGATATCGCGCAGCAGCTGGGCAGCCATGGAGCGGCGCAACAGCAGTGGGCGGCGGTTGCATCCACAACGCACGGGGAAGAATGCAAAAGGAACTTACGATGGCGCATCTGCCGAGGAACGCAGCAGCAATGGTGCTCGGTTACGGCTTGGCGGATCCGGTGGTGGAGGGGCGATCAGGAGGAGTCGTGGCCTCGTGGGATCGGGGGAGGAGGAGGGTAGGGTTTCAGCCGGACGCTGCTTTTATCTCGGGTGGGCAAAAGGTCAGCCGTCAGATGAGTTCGGACCAACAAGATTTTCTGACTAATTATTGAGCCTCAAGGAGACTGAGCAAATTCCAGGCCCAAGCCTAGGTTTAGGCTGTAAAACAATATTTTTTCCAAAAACATTATTTTTTGTACCTTTTGACTGCATATTACTATTATATTTGTGTTTTTACATAAACTGTAATGCAAAAATAATTTATAATTTGATAAGGAAATATTTTAGTGTGAATCAAATTATTTTTATTCATTGAGCACACAAATTATTTATGAAAAAATAAAAATAGGCAAGTTGTGTGTGTGTGTGTGTGTGTGTGTGTGTGTTTTATTAAGTGAACTTAGCAAGTCTAAGTGTGCTATATGTGTAAGTGAAATTAAGAATATACACTTAAGCTTTGAAAATAGACACTTATATAAACACTTAACATTACATTCAAGTGTAATAAGCATGCCATGTTTAAATTTAAATACTAAGGAAACATTTTCTTGGGTGCCAACCTCCAAGGAAACTAGGGGATTGTTTGGTTTATGTTTTGGTCTTTTGGACCTAGTCTGGATAGTCAACTAAACCTAGGCAGCTAAAGACTGGTTTCAGCAATGCAAGAACAATTATTTTATTTACATCGACAGCCTTAGTCCCGGTATGTTTGGTTGCTCGGTTTGCTTTGCATAGAGTCACTTGAAATTTCTTTAGGTATAGTTACTTCTTTTTTGACATTATGTCTCCATGCTCGGCCTCTGACGTTCACCATCACAACTGTCGCGGTCGTCTGCCTTGCTCGACAACAAAGAACCTAGGGCTAGATAAGGGGAGCACGGAGTCGCGTGCCATCGCCGCTGGGCTTCACCCCTACATCTCAGTAGAGAGCGAGGGAGGGAGCGAAGGAGAGAGCTTCCTCGTCGTTTCCGCGAGGTACTGGCTTGAGCATGCCAGATTGTGTCAAACCACACAAATTATGCTAGTCCATGTGCAGCCGACATTGTCGTAAAGACCTCTGACTACTGCACACGAAAGCCAGCTAATTCGGTAGTCTGTTGGGTGTCCTCCAGAAACCCAAATCATCTAGTTTTACAACTCATTAGAATCAACAACGGAGTTAACACAACATTACAAAATTTGATACAATTATACACAAGAGTTGTAGAAGATTTACAATATTAGGTTATAAAACATGTTATGTATCTTTTGATTAAAATTTAAGTTCCAAAAGTTTAAGCAGAAAACAAATTCAGGTGATGTCCATTAGCATATACTCCCTACATACTCGTAAAACATGTTGTTTAGGACAAGGTTTAAATCAAACATTGAGAATATAAATCATGAATAACGTTTAAATTGTTGAGTTTGGAAATGTGAAATGTTTAATAAATGTTTTTAAAAAAAATAATCAGTTAAAGTTACACATTGGAGATCATATCGTTTTTTTAAAAAGATATGTTTTTGAGTACAGAGGGAATATGAATTTTATCGATGTCTAGCATAAAAAATTTCAACGATGTTTATGTAGTTCTAATACATAAACAAAAATTATACTTAAATTCCTAAAATCACAGGATTATTAAAAAGTACAATTTGATTTTTTTAAATAGGTTATCATATATTACATTAAAGTTCTATTATCCTCTTGTTCGTATTCCATAAAAAAATGGCGGACAAAATTGCCGCGCGTGGAAATCTAAATTCCCTCCATGTTCCGTTCCGCGCTCCTGTTGTCCTCCACGCGCGCCAAAAAAATTGCGGCACTCGCCTCGTTGCCTTTTTTTTGTCTCCTCTGCGGCCTGCCTCCGTTCCCATCTCGAGTCCAGCGGCTAATCCGGCCAAGGACCAACAAACCGACCATCCCCATGAGAGTAGCCTGTGTTAGTTTCGTAGGATCGCTAGGAGGTAGATTCAGTGGGTAAACACAGGTTCGAGTAGATATTATATGCAGTTCATCATGACGCAGAGAGATCTGGAGAGAGATAGAGTAGTAGAGCACCGACCAGAGGAGTGCGGTGGCGGCGCCGGTAGGGTTGGTGCTGGTGGAGCCGCTGTCCGTCATGGTCGTCGGCGTAAACTGCTCCTCTCCTGTGGCGTCGGCGGTCGCTGTAGGCGTAGAAGACGCCTGCATCCAGGTGCTGGCCGGAGTCGGTGGTACTTCGCGTCGCTAGCAGCACCCCTGTTCAGATCGGTCTAGGGTTTGGATGTCGGTGGGGAACTGGTGGCTTGGTGAACCTCGTACTGAGCGCCCCGGCCCCCACCTCATCTTTATAGCGTTGTGCGACGGGGGCCCACCAACTACAAGGTTGGGCGCCCCTGATCAGGACGCAAATCTAAGGCCCATTAGGTCATTGGGCCTAACGGTGGGAGATCAACTTCTAACATTCTCCCCCTTGATCTCACATAATTCTTATTCATTGTTCAATTCTCATTCTAATTCAATATTTCAATTCTTTCTATTCCATCACAGATTAGTATATAGAGCATGCTTCATCGTCACAACAATTCATGTCGTTAGACTGACAGCTACTACACACATTTCCATTTTGGAACAAACTTTTCATTATTCTAGGCCCTTCTTGTTCTTCGGGAATCATAGGCTCTCCCTTAAACCCATGATGGCTACGTGTCCTCTGAACACACTGGGTGGAAGGCCTTTTGTGAGCGGATCCGCTAGCATCTTTTCTATTCGTATATGCTCAAGTTTATGATATGATCCCGAAGTTTATCTTTTCTGTTCGTACCTTGCAAATAACGCAAGACTTTCTTCACTAATTTCCAATGTTCAATTCCTGGATTCTTTTTATATCTGCTAAGTAACCCAGTAACAAAGCTATGTCAGAGCGCGTACACATTTGAGCATATTGCAAACTTCCAATTACCGAAGCATACGGTACCGCTTTCATTTGATCAATTTCATATTGGTTTTTGGGACACTGATGTTCCCTATATTTATCGCCCTTGACAATCGGAGCAGGAGATGGACGACACGCATGCATACTAAATTTCTTCAGAACCATTTCTATGTATGCCTTCTGCGACAATCCTAATACCCCTTTTCTTCTATCTCGATGAATCTCAATTCCCAAGACGAATGAAGCTTCACCGAGATCTTTCATATCAAAGTTCGAGGACAATAATTTCTTCGTCTCCAATAGTAGATTGACATCACTACTAGCAAGTAAGATGTCATCTACATATAGGATCAGAAATATGTATTTCTTATTCTTAAATTTCACATAGACACAATTGTCCTCGACATTTTCTGTAAACCCAAAGCCCTTTATAGTTTTATCAAATTTCAAGTACCACTGTCTCGAAGCTTGTTTCAACCCATAAATGGATCTTTTCAGACGACATCCCATATTTTCTTTTCCTTTTATGACAAAACCTTTCGGTTGTGCCATATAGACATTTTCATCCAAATCCCCATTTAGGAATGCGGTCTTTACATCCATCTGATGTAATTCTAGATCATAGTGAGCCACAAGTGCCATAATAATTCTGAAAGAATCTTTACAAGAAATCGGGGAAAAGGTTTCATTGTAATCGATCCCGTCTCTTTGGGTAAAACCCTTAGCCACAAGTCGCGTTTTGTGTCTTTCAATATTCCCTTGGGAGTCATATTTCGTCTTATAGACCCATTTGGAGCCTACTTTCTTAGCTCCCTTAGGAATATTTTCTAGAACCCAAACCTTGTTGGTATTCATAGATTTCATCTCATCTTTCATGGCCTGAAGCCACTTCGATGAGAGTTCACTTCTCATGGCTTCTTCAAAAGTTATAGGGTCATCTTCCATATGGAATTCTTCAGTTTCATAAATTTCATAATCATCTGGAATGGTTGACCTTCTAGTTCTTTGAGACCTTCTAGGAGCCTCTGACACTTGGTCCACTATGGGCTATTGTTGTTCTTCCTCATTAGCGACATTTGGTTCTACAGGCTCCTGATGGACAGGTTGCTCTTGTTCATTTGTTGTCGCTATGGGAGAATTCACAACAGGCGTTGTCACCACAACGTCCTGTACTGCTGGTGCAACATCGGTAGCAGGTAACGTAAAGAATGGTTCTTCAACCATCGAAGTAGGTACATGTACCCGCTTCTCCTCAAGGCTAATTTCACGTGTTACCTTGCTCCCCTGATCATATCATCCTCCAAGAACACAACGTGTCTTGTTTCAACAAATTTCGTGTATCTATCAGGACAATAGAATCGATATCCTTTCGATCTTTCTAGATAGCCAATGAAATGGCAGCTGACAGTCTTGGAGTCTAAATTTCCAATATTTGGGTTAAAAACCTTTACCTCAGCTAGACAGCCCCACACATGTAAGTGCTTAAGTGAAGGTTCTCTTCCTGTCCATAATTCATATGGTGTTTTCTGCACCGACTTCTTGGTACTCAATTAAGTATGTGAATGGTGGTTTTCAGTGCCTCCATCCATAAACCAATCGGTAGTGTGGAGTAACTCATCATGCTTCTCACCATATCCATTAAGGTACGGTTTCTTCTTTCAGCCACTCCATTCTGTTGAGCCTCCCCCGGTGTGGAGTATTGAGCGACTATGTCATTTTCCTATAGGAACCTTGCAAAGGGACCTGAAATTTGGCCATACGGGGTATGTCGCCTATAATACTCTCCACCACGGTCTGATCGAACTATCTTTATTTTCAAGTTGTGTTAATTTTCAATTTTGGCTTTAAATATCTTAAATTTATCCAATGCTTCTGTTCTTTCTTTAATTGGATAAATATAGCCATAACGAGAGTAATCATCCGTGAATGTTATGAACGAATCATAAACATCCACGCTTTTCATTGGGAATGGACCGCAAATGTCCGTGTGGATTATTTCTAATACTCTCGTGCTTCGTTTAGCATCTTTCTTTATTTTCTTAACATATTTTCCTTTGATGCAATCAACACATTGTTCTAAATCGGAGAATTCTAAGTGCGGAAGAATCAATTGTTTCACTAAGCGTTCTATTCTCCCCCCTCGAAATATGGCCCAAACGACAATGCCATAGCTTCGAAGAGATGCTTTCATTTCTCTTCCGCTTCTTGTTCTCATTTGTAGATTGGGAGACATTCACATCATTCACAGTATCACATTCATGATTCACATTCTCAGCAAGAGATAATAAATAAAGCTTGTCTTGTCAGAAGGCAAGACCAACACACTTATCATTATTATCAAATATTTCACAGCTGCCATTACCAAAATGACAGCCAAATCCATCATCATCGAGTTTCGAAACACTTATTAAATTCCTACGCAAAGAGGGAACATAGAGTACATTTCTAAGCTTAAGTACAAAGTCATCTTTTAATTCTAAAGCTAGATCGCCAATGGCTTCAACTCCAGCTTGTACTCCATTCGCAACTTTAATCGTTCTTTCTCCTCTTTGCAGAGTTCTCCTCCCACTTAACCATGTAAATAATTCGAAACATGAATTGTTGCTCCTGAATCAATCCACCAAGTGTTGTTCGAATAACATAAAAATAGGGATTCTTCTACAAATGTGATAGTATCATCACCTTTCTTCAGTAACTTTTTCAGCTAGACTGGGCAATCTCTCTTGTAGTGCCCTCTCTTGAAGCATTCCTTGCACTGGTCTTTTTCAGCATTGCCATATTTTCTGTAGTCCTCATCCTGAGAATCCTTTTCTTTTCCCTTTTCAATTGCATTTTCTCGTGTCTTGAGGGAGAGCCTTTATTCCACTGGGGTTTTGAAAGATCTCTATTGTTTTGGGTAATTGATGAAACTTAAGTACTAACCTAGCCCTAAGTGTTGAGTAGGCTTAGTACACAAGGAGAAGAGAAAAGGGGACAAGTGATGGAGCAAAGGTGGCTAAGGAGAGAGCTAGCAAAGGTTCCACACTTGGAGAAGAAGAGAAGAGGAGGATTTCCTAAAGCTTTTCAAGGCAAAGGTATAATAGGGATTTTCTATTTTGGTGGTCATGACACCTAGTGGGTGTGATCACATTTAGGATAGGTAACCGTACTATAAAGAGGAGAAAATAGTTAGTGGTTACACATATCAAGTTCCATTAGGAGTTCATTACATGCATTGCATCTAATCCTAATGAGCAACCTTGTAAAACTTGTTAAAATATGCCACACCCATGCGCAAGTCAGTAAAACACTTGGTGGTGGCACATGAGATCAAGGGAAGAAAAGAGAAGAAGATTCTGATCAAGACAGAAGCTCCGGACCAGTCTGTATGTGAGCACCGGACTATTGGAAGTGGTCTGGTGATTCAGACTCAGGCAGGGCTCAGTCAGAAGGGCGTCGGACTAGTGGTCCGGTGGTGCGTCGGACCATCAGTCGACCAGTTTTCAAAGTCCGATGGATCAGCATAAGATTAAGGCAAGCTCCGGACCAGGCAAAATGGTCCGGTGGTCAGCTTCGGACTGGTGGTCCGGAGCACTGGCACTCATTGTGTGAAGTCGTCAAAGGACTGGAGAAGCTCCGGACCAGAGGATATGGTTCGGTGGTGAGCTTCGTACCAGGAGTCCGGAGCATGGGTGCTTACTGGACTCAGGCTTTGGCTAAGACCAAAGCGTGGGACCAGGTGTCGGACCAAGGTCCGTACCATGGCTGTAACACCCTTGGTGTTAAGCACAGGCTAAGAAGTAATTAAGCCTAATTATATCGGATCAAACAATAATCGAAGACTATAGTTTATATATGGTAATATATGATAAGGTATTTATTCTATGTGCCTCATCTCTATTTCCATCTATATGAACCATTGGAGAAGTTTCACTAAGTTCGGAACCGAAAAGTTAAGTGAACGGAGGATTCATATAATTATCGGATTTACCATGTGAAGTGGGAATAATTATGTGAGTCAACCAAGTCTCACGACCTTGCCAAAAAGACTCCAGTTGAACTCTACAAGAAAAGTCGTGAAAGGTTCGTGTTGTCCGGAAACACAGAAAATGCCCGGAAAATATTCTGAACCCCAGTCCGATTGCAACCAACGACATTCTTAATCAGCTTTGACTGACAATTTCGAGATCTCGCATGTCGACGCGCCTTGAACGAAAGTTGTAGATCGGATCGAGACGGACAAACTTCGTTTAAACTTCGATACCTGAATCAGAGCCGAAAATGGTGAAACGGATGACCGAAGATCGTCGGAATGCCAGTTTTCGGTACCCGCAAGGTTTTCTTGGGGAATCAATAATTCGCAAACCGTTTGTAGTTTGACTATGGTTCTTGGAGCAAATTGATCTATTCGACAAGACCTTCGCAACGGTATACTCGGACGAACGTTTCAGTCAGCAATTTAGGATCGGGGAAAAAGGAAACGCAAGACAGTGGCAATTCCGTGGTTTGTTTGAAAATTTTAGAAGGCGGGGACAGGAAGAATAAAAAGGGCAGCAGCCCTGCCCTCTCCTCTCCTCATGCCTCCCACTCCCTCCTATTTGTCTTGCTGCTGGAAACAGCTGAGAGCTGCTGCTCTCCCCTCTCTTCCTCCTCCCTCCACCAAGAGCTCCCCCTCTCTCCCATGGCTGTCCTCCTCCACCCTGCAGCCATGGCCGAGCTCTGCTCCTCCCTGCAAGCCGTCGCCCCCTTCCTTGGGCGCCCCTCTGGCCACCGTGGACGAGCCCTGCAGCTCGCCCTGCTGCAGTCCTGCCTCGCCCCCAACCCTAGCTCGCCCCTAGGCGAGCAGAGGCCAGGTGGACCTCGCTGCTGGGGCAGCGCCCGGTGCTGCTGCCCTGCCGTGCTCGCTGCTGCGCCGAGCAGCTGTGCTTACTGCTGCCGCTGCAATGGGAAGGCAGCAAGGCCAGCACCCCCATGGCTTCCCAACAGTGACGAGCTCCCCTTCCTCCTGCATCCCCGTGGTTGAAAGCTTCAAGAACAGGACATCCCCTCTCCCTCTTTCTCGTTTTCAGTTTTTCAGATTTATGCAGTGCTTTAAATATTCATATAAATTCATAGAAAAATCGTAGGGATGTGTGGTTAGACTTGTTGGAATCCTTGGTAAATTTTCTATGCATTAGATCTATTGAATGCTATGCTTATGTTGAATTTATTTCCGTAAAAAGTGATTATTCAGTTAGGGTTAGAAAAGTGCATTTGTATGATTTATATATTTGATGCCGATGAGGTATGCTCCAAAAATTGTGAAATAATTATGGTGTTTTCCTAGTTCTATGAAAAGTCTTTGGTTAAAATTTCATGGCTAGATGTTGAATGGTTTAAGATTTATGAAGTTAACAAATGCCCTATTCATTATTTTGGACTG
>CM039120.1:45042516-45158505 GCA_022036555.1 Microstegium vimineum
CTGCATGCCTGAGCTCTGAAGATTAATGTTTTTCGTGTATTAAAAGATGTTTTCTATTGGTATGGTGAATACCAAGGTTGTAGCTTATTATATGTTGAATCTTGTGTTAAATTTGCATGATCATATCTCTGATAGGTTAGGATATATGAATTTATCAAGTTGATGTCTGAAAACTGTCATTTTCTGGACAGACCTAGATGTTTGGGTTGTTTGACCAAGTTAAACTTGGAATCATGTCTTGCTACTGTGGAAACATTTGTAGTATATTTCATAAGATTTCTAGAATGTCCAAATTCATATTTTTAGGAGTTGTAGATCTTGAGTTATGACTGTTTTAAGAAGGGGTTCCAAATCTGTCCACCTTTTGGACAGAGATGGCTTCTTCATTTGTTTCAGGTTGTTTAACTATTAAATCATCTTTCCTTGGTATTAAGAAACTTGTAGACAACTTAATTAGATTTACAAATATGTAAGAATGATGTTTGTTGGATTAGTATAACTCTCGTTATGTTTAAAACCGTGACTGCATGTTGTTGTCCCGAACTTGCATGTATAAGTTAATTCGCTTAACCTGTTCTTGCTAGATAAATATGCTAAGTAAACTTAATAGATGAATGCTTGCCATGATTTGACTTCAATTTAATAGTGTATCATGCTTGGTGTTCTTTCTATCTTCTATGTTAAGCTGTGATGATAATTAGCTAACTAGTTATAAGTAACTCTAAGTGCTTATGTGTGTGTCTAGTATAAACGTGTGCTTGTCTTGAATTGTTTGTAATACTATCTTGTGTTACTATTTCCCCGCATTCATGCACATACATCGGCATTTCATTTAGGTACGATAAGTAAAATACGTGAAGGACATGACGCTTGGAGCTAACCCGAAGGTGGTGTGATGGACGAAGTCAGAAGACGGAAGTATCTTCGAAGGTGCTCGCAAAGCGAGTGACCTCTAACGAACACTCACCTAGTGTTGGTCCCAGGCAAGCCCCGGTGCATTTTAACCGTACCTTATGATATCAATTTACTATGTTATACTATATTGTTTCATTAAGTATAGGAGTTGGTGAACCTAATTGTTGCATACTACCCTCCTTGCTTTTGATATCCTTATATCCTTGTTAGCCTGTTAGCATAGAAAAGATAGATGCTTAGCCTTGCTAATTAAAGATGACTTCCTCGGTAACACAAGTCACTTATTGCTCTACGTGGCGAAGCCGAGGGTATGAAAAATATCATGAATGGAAAGGCAACCGTGAAGGTTGATAAATTGTCCGTACGTCTGATACTGGCAACATCTAGGTGAGCTGCGCGCCCTAGGCCGGTATTTTGCGTATGTGTCCGCCGTTTTGGCAAGCCGATCGGGTGGTGTCCCTCTTGTCATGTTGAACGCATGCCTCCACCTTTAGCTGACAAGATAACTCGTTCGAGCCGCGAAACCTACCTACTAGCCGAACCAAGGACGAAGCGAATCGCAAGCTGTTGCGGGGTGACGAGGACGCGGAGTGTAAGGCCGAGGCCAGCTAGTTGATCACTAGACTGGACGTACGGGTGCCGGGCGGTCCTTGTGCTTGTTGAGTATGATTCTGAATCGACTTTGGTTTGAATGGTAGACTAGGTGACTGTCGCGTCCCTTGGTACAGGGACTCCGAGGTTTGGGTGAGGAATAAACCCTCCAGCTAGATAGGAATTCGATTCGAATCGCAGTCTCTCCCCGTTAGCGAGAACTTGACAATTGCTACACTGGCGTGAGAACAATAATCTACTTGAATGGTTACGATGAAAATGATATGATGAACCAGAAGGGTGAACTGGTTACTATTGCTTGTTAATCAAGTGTATTGCTTAGTACAAGTGTTAATATATATCAGGTAATTATTACTAAAATATGGCAGAGCTCTAGTGAAGTACTTATAAGTTGCAGTAATGCTTTTATGCAAAAGAGAGTCCAAGCTACTCTACCACCATAAAGCCTGCATAATCCTTGGTGTCATTTATTTCTAGTTTATGATGGGTAAGTCTAGCTGAGTACATTCAAGTACTCAGGGTTTATCCCACCTTGTTGCAGGTGAAGGTCTCATGCTGCTGAAGGTGTGGCTAACCACCGGTGGGCACGGTGATTCTATATTATCTCTTCTCTCTATGCTGTTGTTGGAGGATGACACTAAAGCTAGCAATGTATTTCCACTTATACTATTACAATGATTTCAAAGCTATGTTCTTTTACAAAAAGGGTTTTTGAACTTAAACTTGTATTATTATTTGTAAACTCAAATGTGATTTTATTCCACTACAAACTCTGAGCTTAGTGATTTGTATTTACTTGATCTAACGATTCTCGGGTGTGACGTTAATTGACCGAGGTCTTTCGGGACACTCGGCGGACTACCGGGATTATGAAAGCCTGAGGACGAAGGTTGTCGCGTTGGCGATGATTTTGGACTTAAGTTTTTGTAATTTGGGCGGTTCTGTTACAATGGCGAGTGGTCCAACGGTGACTTCCAGCGCGCCAACGGTCAGTTTTTGAAAGGCACCGGACCACCTGCTATAGTTCGGTGGTATGACCGAAAGTGGTCCGGTGGTCACGGTTTGCAGCTCCAAAAAGGGGAAACGGCTAGTTTCTTTGAGGAGGCTATATAAGGTATGTGACTGGTTCTAGGAACCTCTCTTGCACATTTGGTTGCTGCATACTCTTGTGAGCAAACCACACACACTCCCATTCATCTCTTAGTTGATTTTGATCATCCATTTGAGTGAGATCTGAGTGTTCAAGTGCATTGCATGAGTGATTCATCTTAGTGGCACTTGGGAGTTGATACCGCTGCTAGTTTCTTGTTACTCTTAGTGATTGTCTTCACCTAGACGGTTTGAAGCAAGCGGTGTGGATTCGAGAAGCTTGGTGATTGTGCTTCGTCGACCACAAGTGAAGATTGTGAGGGGTTCTTGCGCCTTCCCCACGGGAGATCGCAAAGGTAATTCTAGTGGATTGCGTGTGTCTTGGAGATCCCTTATATTGTGTTGGTTGTGAGGCACCCGGTGATGGGTTTGGCGTGTGATGCCAATTAGCTCTTGAACCTCCAAGTAAGTGAGCCGACACAACAAGGACGTAGCTAGTGGGCAAACTAGTGAACCTTGGTGAAAAATCAAGTGTCATCCTTGTGTGATTGATTGGTGTTCTTGGAACTCTTAACTTGATTGGATCAATCCTCTAATCGGCGGTATAATCACCCAACCTATCTCTTTCATACTTGCAAGTAGTATATTAGGTTGTGCCTAGAGGGCTTATAGACTTGAGTAGGAATTGAATGATCCTAGAGCTATTAGGATAGCAATTGTGATAGGAGGCTTTGCATCCTTTAGTTTGCTTTCGGTAGTCAAAGCTTCGCCACCTTATTGTCTAACTTGTTGTTGAGTTTGTTTTAAGATTTCAGATTAGGCTATTCACCCCCCCCCCTCTAGCCTTGGGATAGGACCTTACAGGTTTCTCCTGTGGTTTCTTGTAATAATTCTTTCTTTAATTGTCCTTCACATGATGAGCTGAGTCACCCTGTGAGGACTTAAGTCTCTCTTCCTCCTGAACACACATTGCAATGAGCTTTTCAATGTCCCGGTTTTCAGGTAGCATATTATAGTTCACAGCAAAGGTTTCGAATTCTTTTGGCGGAGAAAGAAAGACCAAGTGAATGAGGAACTTATCATTGATCCCCAAATCCATTGTCTTTAATTTTGCTGCCATTGTGTTCATTTTCAATATGTGCTGACGCACACCACCACCATTGTATTTTTTAGATACAAGTTTATGTATCATGGTGCTTGTTGTGGCCTTGGAAGACCCAGTAAACTGACTTTTCACCCTTTCGAGGTAGTCAATGGCGGTGATGCATTATGGGATAGACCCTCGGATTTGGTCTTCAATAGTGGCTTTCGCCACCAACAGGCATTTTTTATTGGATTGAATCCAAAGCCTATGTTCAATATCATATTTCATTCTGACCTCAGCATGATCACGCTTTCGGGCGTTGAATGCTTCATCAGTTTCATCAGTTTGCTTCTCCGGTTCCTCTGGAATAGTAGGACACGGGGAAGTAATGTCAAGATCAATCTCTGTCAATGCAAGTTCCAGCTCGTACTTCTCCCGCCACACCCGGTAGTTGGTACCGTTGAGCGGTGGAATGTTGTTAATATTCACCATTCCTTTAACTCCTGAAATTTTTCCAATGAAAAGTGAGAAACATTCATCATAAAAATTGCATGCCTTAACTCAACGTTGGTCAAACTAAAACATACAATTCATCTATACAAAAATTATACATCACCGTTGGGCAGAAGTAAAATAAATGCATAGCAATTCATTATAATAATGTTATTAACAACGTTGGTCATAAAATAACAGTACTATAATTTCATTAACATTTTCAGAGAATTCATAATTCGCTCAAAATTAAATTATCCCGTTGGTTCAAATTTAATTAAGAGACAATTCAATATTTTATTCGCAGCAGAAACAATAATAATGTTCATAATCATATTTTCCAAAAAAATCAATTCATATTATTCTCTGAACTAAAATTATCGTTGGATAAATTTGGCAGAGAAAATTTCATAAAAAAACGATTCAAATTCATTCAAGTATCAATATCATTTGATTTCTAGAAAATAAAATTGAAAAATTCTAACTATTCATTCGCATGCCTGGGAAAACCGATCGGCCCAGAGGCCAAAACGGCCCAGCCCAGCCGCGCGCGGCTCCCCCCACCCGCCTGGGCTCAATTCGGACCAGCACGGCAGGGAGCTTCTGCTGTTCTTCGGATTTAGGGCGAGGAGATCCGACGGCTCAGCGCGGTTGTCGCATGAACAAAACCGGCAGCCGCAACCAGCCCCTCCACGAACCCTAGTCTCATTTCTTTCCCTCACCCCGCTCCTGTCTCCCCCGCGCTGCGCGCAGCTCCCGCAGCAGAGAGAGACGCCGGCGGCTGCCTCCGAGACCAACCGGCCGGAAGGGAAGGTGACAGCGCCGTCCAGGGCCCTCTCGCCGGCGAGCGCGCTCGCTCGTGGCTGAGCGCGCCGCCGTCGAGCGGCTCCGCGGCGGTGCGGGTTTCAAACGCGAGGTGAGCTTCCTGGTCTTCATCCATGGTGGTCGGCGGTGTAGAAGAGCAGTCCCGCCGGCCCTGTGACTAGGGTTGGGTTCGATTCGATTTGAGTATTCGTTTTTCATTTCTTTCCCATAACCTTCTGAAACCGACGATTAGGGTTAGGATTTCGTGTTCAAAGTTTTGATTCAGATCGGGTCACACTGAGTTTCATCCCGATCTAATTCTTTCGCGTGTTCATACTTCTTCTCTAACCTCTGATCTTCGAAATTAGGGTTAGGGTTTCGTGCAATGTGGATAGATAGGATCCGATTCGTTTCCCAAAGGGTAGATCCCCTCCATAGGAGGCGTCTAATACCATTGTTAGTTTCCTAGGATCGCTAGGAGGTAGATCCAGTGGGTAAACACATGTTCAAGTAGATATTATATGCAGTTCATCATGATGCAGAGAGATCCGGAGAGAGATAGAGTAGTAGAGCACCGACCAGAGGAGTCGACGGGAGGTGTGGTCGCGGTGGCGGCGCCGGTAGGGTTGGTGCTGGTGGAGCCGCTGCCCATCATGGTCGTCGGCGTAGACTGCTCCTCTCCTGTGGCGTCGGCGGTCGCAGTAGGCATAGAAGACGTCTGCATCCGGGTGCTGGCCGGCGTCGGTGGTATTTCCCGTCGCTGGCAGCACCCCTGTTCAGATCCGTCTAGGGTTTGGATGTCGGTGGGGGAACTAGCGGCTCGGTGAACCTCGTACTGAGCGCCCCGGCCCCCACCTCATCTTTATAGCGCTGTGCGACTGGGGCCCACCAACCACAAGGTTGGGCGCCCCCGATCAGGGCACAGATCTAAGGCCCATTAGGGCGGTGGGAGATCAACTTCTAGCAGCCTGACCATACCCAAGACTGCATCCATGGCTGCACGTAGGAGTTGCAGCTGCAGCTGCAGTTGGTGTGATGTCCGCTAGATCTATCAGACGGGGGTGTGAACTCGAGCTCTGGTGCGGGATCCCGACTCCATGGAGGGGGAGGTGCCAATGTGGGTGTCGAGTGAGCGGTGGCGACGGAGGACGCGAGACGGGCCTCCCGGGCGGCGTCGGCGGCGGTGAGGACGCGGGACAGGTGCGCGAGCGGCGAGAGCCCTGCGAGGATGGTCTGCAGCCCCGTGGCGTCCCGCAGTGCGACGCAGTGGTGTGCAGGGCTGTGCGCGTCGGCCGGATCGGCGCGGACGACATGCGCTTGGCCCGCGCGCCGCTCCTCTTCGGCGAGGATCGGTTGCGCCGGATCCACCTCGCTTCCTCTTCGGCGCCGGCTTGCCGGGCACCCCGCGCCACCGCCCCTCGCGCTGCGCCATCGCGCGCAGCCGCGCACGCCGTCACACCTTGCACCGAGCTCCGTGAGGCTAAGTGATTTCTGATGGAAAAGTGAACCAAACAAATGTTCAATCTCCAGGATGCAAGCCTAGAAGTAAAAAAGCTACTACATGCCACTAATTTTTTCTTCAAAGATACATACTTCAATCAGACACGCTTTTGATTGCATCTCTGCTGAACAAAAATGACATGTGAATACTGAAAAGGACTAACATGAACTGGACAGTCTACCGACATATATGGAAAGTTTGATGAAGAGAATTCATGTTAAGAGCCATAGTCTTGGCAGCACTTTATCATCTTTAATTCAGATTAACTTATTCATGATGTATATAAAAATAAACCTTGATGTTTCTCTTCAGCTTATCCATTTATATTTACATCAAAATACCATCTCATGTTTGTAGGCTAATTTGTTCATTTGAAGGGCGTTGTATATTCCAGGAAGACACTAGGCATTTTAGATGCCTGCAGAATATACTGTATATTAAATCTTTTGAACAAGAACATGCATATGTTACATATATATGAACATTATTAGAACTATATATGCAGGACCCTATTTTTCTTGTAATATATTCTAGTAAGTAAGTAGACATTAGGGATTTTAGATGCCTGCAGAATAGGTACTACGTACATGCACAACTGTATGTTAAAAGGAGCTGAGGAACCAAACGATAGAGAACATCTAGTAGACGAACCTGTGTGTCCATGTCCAAGCAGCAGTTGCCGATCTGGAGCTCCCTGACGTTGGAAATGGCTCTGAACATCTTGACGTAGTCTCTCTCCTCTACGTCGTCGTTGAGGAAGATTCTGGCAAACTCCAGGTTGGGAAGTGGCCCCAGCTCCCAGAGGCCAGCGTCATCCATCCACAGGCACAGCACCAGCTTCCGGAGGTTGGGCGCCTGGATGACCCACCGGGGCGGGACGACGAAGCCGTCGTCGTCGTTGACGACGGGGAAGCTCAAGCAGGTGATGAACTCCAGGCGGAGCTCCACCAGGGTGGGCGCGGCCGCCGAGACCATGGCCTCCAGCAGCGTGGTCGAACCCGTGAAATACACGTCCTCCAGATCGAGCTTTGTTAGCCGCTGGAACCCCGCGAAGCCAGGGGGCGGCGCCGGGATCTTGCAGCGGCACAGCTCCAGCTCGGCCAGCGCGGCGGGGTCGCACTGAAACAGGGACGGCAGCGGCGTCGCGTCCATGGGGAGCTCCAGGGACAGCGAGCGCGGGCTCTTCCCCGCGACGGCGTGCACCCAGCCGTCGGCGTGGTGGCAGACGCTCTTCGGGACGCCGCGGATGCTCACGCGGCCGACCGGCCCCGCGCAGCGCTCGAGGAAGCCGGCGGCGGAGCCCCACCAGGCGGCGCCGCCTTCGTCGTCACGGACTTCGACGTCGTCGAGCTCGATGTCGAGTTCAGGGACGGACTCCCACCGGCGGCGCCACTGCCTTGACAGCACGGACGTGCGGACCACGTCGCTGGCGGGCAGGAGGGCGAGGAGCCTGTCGAGGACTTCCGCCGGAAGGTTGCCCAGCTGGTCCACCGCCTGGTGCTGCCTCTGCGACGGCGGCGGCTGAGATTCGCCGCCTGGGGGGAGCATGGTTGCTGGTGGCTAGGGTTTTGGGAGAATGGGATCGGAATGGGGAATCGGGAGGCGGCCGGGTCATTTCAGTTCAACCCCATGACGTATGCAGCGCCTCGACAGCTCGGTACAGTTAATAGCTTCCATTTTTTTTACCAAGCTGTAATAATCTGTTTCATTGTTCATGAGATGCCGAGTGAACACTGCAATAGTGATGACACTACAGCTACCATTCTTCTGCTGGTTAGCAATAATGAAGGATTACGATCTAAAGCGCTGTGACATCAAAAATATGCAGTTGCCTGCTACTGCTGCGCCGCAGGCGCCTGTGTCCGACAGCTGCGCTGACAAAGCGATCCTGCTCGCGGTCGCGAACGCGGGAGTCGACACGCGGGCGACCCTCAGCTTCGGAGACGACGGCGTGCAGGCGGACCAGCCGGGACGTAGGGGACAGCCGGGACGCAGGGGGCCGCCGGGATGCAGGAGGCAGCTGATGGCGGGCACCTTCACACCCAGGCCATGCTAACGCTGATGACGCTCGAGAACCAGCCCCAGCAAGCCTCTCCCGTCGGCGACGACGTCCCTCACCGTGCAGACCTCCCACGGGACGTAGACGCGACCGCAGTGTGCTCCGCAGCCTCGGTTGACGTTGAGCATGTTGGGGACGCATCCTGCTGCACTCCTCCCCCGGGCTTCACGGTACCGGTGAACCAGCGGGCCCACACTACGCCCCAAACTAAGAACGGCTCCGGCTCTTTTAGCGACCGCCTCAAGGTGTTCACGCGGTGCGTCCTCAAGAAGGCGGTACCCCAATCTTGCCGACTCCGGTTGTTGCTTCGCCTTCTGTCAAGTTGGTACCCCAATCTACCATTCTTCTGCTGGTTAGCAATTTTGACATCCTTTCATTGTTGTTGCGGGATGGGTACACAGTAGAATTCAAGTATGCTTTTGTATAAATTCGATCTAATGCTACAATCAAGGATACGATATGATCTTAAAGCGCCGTGACATCAAAAATATGTAGTTGCATGTCTCAATGTCTGAATCTCATCAGTAGCCACATCTCACCTTCTAATGTGAACACACAAACTAATCGAGATTGCAAACGGTGTGAGGAGAAGGAAAAGATGGTGTTAGATGCATGTTCTAGGTTAGAAAATGTGACTATGCGGCTATATGCGCCCCTTCAGATAATTTAGATGGATATGCGGATGTGCGGTTGGTAACCTGGACTAAAGGTCCCTCCTGCCACTGCCTGACACCCATAGCCGTTGGGAGGGGACTTTTAGTCCCGGTTGGTGTTACCAACCGGGACTAAAGACCTCTTTAGTCCCGGGCGCAATTTTTGCCGGGACTAAAGCCGATTTGGAAAATCGACGAAAGGTCTGTTCTGTAGTAGTGTGGCCTTTTATTTTAGAAATTGAAGTTATGCGAAGGATTTGTTTAGTAATTAAAATGGTTTTGATAATTGTCAAGTGGTTTTTGTATAAATGTAACGAACCCGGATATTTCTTTCCATTACCTAGAAAAGAATCAATATCACATCTTAGCAAGATTCAGTTCTGGCCAGCTACCTCTAAGGAAGACATCATTATATTAGATGCTGATGGATTATGGACCTTTAATTTGGGAGCTACGACGGCAATCATAAATCACTACCGGAGACACGCTCTTTGTCGAGTACTAGATACTTTGCCGAGTTTATTATATCGGGCACTCGACAAAGAGAGAGTTTGGCGAGTGTCCCACTCAGCAAAGGACACTTGGCAAAGAGACGTTTTGCCGAGTATAGGGCACTCGGCAAGCCCTGACACTCGGTTAACGACCTTGTTGCCGAACCCCACACTCGGCAAACAGATACACTCGACAAACATTCATTTTGCCAAGTGATGAACACTCGGTAAAGCTTGCCACTCTACAAAATGCGACAGAAGTTTACGGCCATCAGCCCACCTATTTGCCGAGTATCAAGGGCACGCACTCGATCGGCAAACAGACCACTTTGCCAAGTGTCCCCCAGACACTTGGCGAACTTTTTTTTTTTTTGGCCCATAACTTTTTCTATTGTGCACCTACTGAAACTACATGTTTAAATTTGGCACATTTGTCAAAGTGTTTGCTATATTTAGTTAATTTATTTCAATAAATTTAATTTTTTGGGATAAAACAAATTTGAACTACAAGTCATTCGAATAATGGAAAATTTGAATAGAAAAATGATATTCATGTTATTGAGTGTAATGTAAGGCCTTATGCAGAAAATTAAATAAAATTTCTAACATATTTTCACGAAATATGAACACAAACGTCTACCTGAATTATTTTAAGATTTGAAAAAAGCAAACAGAATCAGAAAATCATGAGATTTGTCAAGTACTCATGATATCATAAGTGGAGGTTGTGGTAAAAAAAATTGGGAGGGTTCTGTAGAAGTTTTCACGTGTGATGCTTACAAGTCGAAGAATCTTTGAAGAAGGATTGTACCATTGAGAAGGATTGACTAAGATTTGGAATCAAAGTGATGGTCAGGTTAGGATTTGACTTCAAATCTTTTTGTATTGGCAATAGACAACATCGATTGTTTAGTGTGAAATTTTGGTAATTTTTTTGGAACCATTTGATAATTTAAATTTTTAAGTGAATTATAGAATTTTATTTAATATAAATTGAATTTGAGTTAGAACTACATACTACTACAACGCAAAGATATAGTAACACCAATTTATGTTACTATAGATTCAAAAAAGTGTTACTATCTCTCATTGTAACACATTTTTATTTGTGTTTCAATTATCTATGTTACTATAGATTAGTTTATTGTAACATATTTACTTATCTACAAGATCATTTATCTAGTGTTACAATATTTTTTTAACACATTTTTTATATATAGTAACACTTTACATTATGTTATGAAAAAAACCCAAAAAACAAAAAAAATTTGCTTAAACTAGGATTTGATCTCACATCCTCACATATATAACACTGACAGGATTAGCCCAACAGGCGCCACTGCGTTGACAGCACGGACGTGCGGACCACGTCGCTGGCGGGCAGGACGGCGAGGAGCTTGTTGAGGACTTCCGCCGGGAGGTCGCCCAGCCAGTCCACCGCCTGGTGCTGCCTTCTGCGACGGCGGCGGCTGAGATTCGCGAGGGGGGAGCATGGTTGTTGGTGGCTAGGGTTTAGGGAGAATAGAATCGGAATTTAATGGGGGAATCCGGCGGCCGGGTCTCATTTCATTCCATCCATGACGTGAGGTCCTCGCCAGCTCGGTACAGTTAATGCTAGCTTCCAGTTTTTTTTACCAAGCTGTCACTACAGGAAAACGGCGAGTTGCCTAGTGCTGAACTAGTTGCCGAGTGCCAGGTATCGGGCACTCGACAACTAATTTAGTTGCCGAGTGTCACACTTAGCAAAAAAAAAACACTCGACAACTAATTAAATGTCAAGTGCCTAGTACTCGGCAAAAAAACACTCGCCAACTTAATTAAGTTGCCTAGTGCCAGTCTGTTGGCACTCGGCAACTAAATTAAGTTGTCGAGGGCCACCCTCGGCACTCGGCAATTTAATTTAGTTGCCGAGTGCCACCTTAGGTACTAGGCAACTTAATTATTATTTTTTTGTTTTTTTTCTCCCAATTTTTTGTGTTTTAGTGAACTATTGTAAACAACATGTTCAAATTTGGAAGCTTTTCAATGTTTTTTGGTATTTTTTCTTAGTTAATTTTGTTTTCTTCAATTTTCCGGCGCAGGGCAGTGCTCCATCGCGGGCAGAGCGGGGCCACGAGGCCGGCGCTCCGGCTCGGGCAGCGCGGGGCCACGAGGGCGGCTCTCCGACGCGGGCAGCGCGGGCGGTGCTCCGGCGCGGGGCCGCGCGGGGCCATGAGGGTGGCTCTCCGACGCGGGCAGTCCAGGTGGCGCACCGGCGAGGGCGGCCCTCCGGCGCGGGGCCGCGCGCTGCGAGGGCGGCACTCCGTCGCAGGGCTGCACGGCGCCGCGAGGCCGGCTCTCCGACCCTCCGGCGCGGGCAACGAGGGCGGCTCTCCGGCGCGGGCAACGAGGGCGGCGCTCCGTCGCAGGGCAGCGTGGGGCCGCTAGGGCGGCGTGGGGACTAGGTCCGGGCCTCGGTTTGGGCCTAGATCTGGGCCTGTGTCTTTTTTTTGTTTTTTCTCTGATTAGTTTACCGAGTGCCAAACCTGGCACTCGGCAAAAAAATAATACTCGGCAAATTAGTTGCCGAGTGCCCGAAATCTGGCACTCGGCAACTAAATTAGTTGCCAACTCGGCTTCTGCCGAGTGCTAGTTGCCGAGTGCGGCACTCGGCAATTTTGCCGAGTGAACTGCCCGGTTTCTGTAGTGTGTAATAATCTGTTTCATTCATTCATGAGGCACTGCAATATAATACTGATGACAAAGCTACCATTCTTCTGTTGTTTGCGCTGTTGCAATTAGGGCATTCCTAGTGCAGACTCTACTGTAGAGTTTATTCTTATTAATTGTAGTGTCACATAGACATTTTGCTGACATGACAGTCAATGTAATGAGGAAAGAGAGAGGAAAACTAAGACTCGACATCTAAATTAGACTCCGAGTCCTCGTTCGCTTCGAGGCGTTGGACTCCACTTACTTTTTGCGATGGGGAAGGCAGCTGGAGTCTTCAGAATCATGTACGCCAGCACGTCGCCGCCGCGATTCCTCCCGCGCGCCCAACTTCTCCCGCGCGAGGCCGCCAAATCCCGCGCCGCGCGCTCGCTTTTCCCTCGCGTGGCCGCCAAATCCCGCGCCGCACGCCTGCTTCTTCCTCGCAAGGCCAGCAAATCCCGCGCGCGTGAAGCCCCTTCTCCGGCGATGGACCTCTCCAACGAGCTCCTCGGCAAGTTCGAGGACACCGGTGAGTTCGGCTTCGAGTATAGCCAGAGCGGCCTCTGGTCGCCGCTGGTGCTGCGGCCCGAGGTCCTCACGAGCGCAGGTCGAGACCGTCGAGGCGGGCGGCATCCGCCGGATCTGTAGGAGGAAGGATGGTATGGTGTGAGTTATCTAAAAGAATTACCGCGCGGAGGGTGCTGCAGGTGTTCGTGTTCTGCTCCCCTAATCCTTGTTGTTGTTCTTGTTTTTCTGATAACGATAATGTACGTAGGTGTTCTGTTGTTGCTGACATCCCAGTCCATGCGGACAGAAAACAGGCTCTGTCTCTCCTAAACTCCTCCACAGTTTCTCTTGTCATGTACAAACTGTTTCGTACTTTAATTTGGTGATGATGAAGTTACTTTTGTGGGTTTGTAAATATTATCTAAATATTATTATTATCTATTTAGTTTGCAATTCATATCTAAGTTTCTGGTGATATTTCATATTGCCGTGAGATGATATGTTGTGTGTACGGCAATATGCCACAGCTGGTCACATGACAATATGCCACAACTGATCAGTTGTCTTCGTGTTGCATAATAGTTTTTTTTTATCTATAGAAACTACTATTATAAACTTTGCATTGAAGAGCATAGAGTCTTACGATGAAATCTTAGAGAGACATAGACTCTATTAGTAGAGTCTGCAATGTGAGTTTCATTGTTGTTGCGGTGATGGATACAGTAAGCAATTTGTAAGCATGCTTCATCTGCAGTAAGCAATTTTGACATGGTTTCAATGTTGCTGCGGTGATGGGTACAGTAGAAGCTTTTGTATAAATTTGATCTAATGCTACAATAATGAAGGATTACGATCTAAAGCGCCGTGACATAAAAAATATGCAGTTGCATGTCTCAATGTCTGAATCTCATCAGTAGCTAGTATACATGTCCATCGGGCTGTGCCGATTCCCGTTGTGCCTTGCCGTGCCGACCGTGTCGTGCCATCCCCGTGCTTCGTGTCGGGGGTCGGGCCAAGGCACGGCATGTGGGCCGTCTGCCCGTGCCGAGAGCACGCCGTGCCGCCATCGATGCCGAGCTCGTCGCTCGTGCGCGAGGAGCCGAGGAAGGACGCGTCGGCGCACGAGGACGAGGAAGAGGTCGAGGCGGAGCTCGGGGAGGAGAGCCCCTAGCGCCTCCCGGCTCCCGCCAGCGAGCGCGAGGAGGAGAGGAGCCGCCGAGCCGGCGGCGCGCGGGTGGAAGAGCTCCGCTGCGTGTGGCGTCGCGCGAGAAGGAGCAGGAGGCCAGGAGCTGCGGGTCGCAAGGCGTTGCGCGAGCGCGAGGGGAAGGGGGCGCGGGGCGACTCGTGAGACGGCGAGAGTGAGGCGGGCGCTGCGTTTGACGCGAGTGTGGCGGCGGGGGGGGGGGGGGGGGGGGGGGGGCAGGCAGAGCCACATAGGAAAGCTAGGGTTAGCAACCTAGCAGGATGGGCCGGCTGGCTGCTTTGCTTAGTAGGCCGCCCTCCACCGGACCGTGCCCGTGCCGTGCCACGGGCCGGGTAGGCGGCCTAGGCACGGCCTGGTGCCTCGGGTCGGGCCAGTACGGGCAAGATGCCACCGTGCCGTGCCGTGCTTCGGGCTGGGCCGAATGCTCGTGCCTCGGGCCGTGCTAGCGGGGCACGGGCTGCATGGCCATCTATAGTAGCTAGCCATCTCACCTTCTAATGTGAACACACAAACTAATCGAGATTGCAAACGCTAAAGGAAAAGATGGTTTTAGATGCATGTTATAGGTTAGAAAATGTGACTATGCGGCTATGCGCCCCTTCACATCATTTAAATGGCCTTTTATTTCAGAAATTGAAGTTATGCGAAGGATTTCACTAGTAAAGAAATGGCCTTTAGTCCCGGTTGGGAAGGGGCTTTAGTCCCGGTTTTTCAACCGAGGCCAACCAGCCTTTAGTCCCCTGGGACGAAAGGTCCTATCACGATTAAAAAAAATAATGCTTCCCATCTATAGTAGCTAGCCATCTCACCTTCTAATGTGAACACACAAACTAATCGAGATTGCAAACGCTAAAGGAAAAGATGGTTTTAGATGCATGTTATAGGTTAGAAAATGTGACTATGCGGCTATGCGCCCCTTCACATCATTTAAATGGCCTTTTATTTCAGAAATTGAAGTTATGCGAAGAATTTCACTAGTAAAGAAATGGCCTTTAGTCCCGGTTGGGAAGGGCTTTAGTCCCGGTTTTCCAACCGGGACCAACCCGGGACTAAAGGTCCTATCACGATTAAAAAAAATAATGCTTCCCATCCACGCCCCCTGAAATTCGAAACTAGGACCTCATGCATGCCTTGCGCATAGCTAACCATCCCACCTACACAACACATATGTCAATAAATTGGGCACTTTACTTTTGAACCACACGACGAGGGATCTTTAGTCCCGGTTCGTAACACCAACCGAGACTAAAGGGTCTATCTTTAATCCCGGTTGGTATTTCCAACCGGGAGTCTCGGTTGGTAACACCAACAAGGACTTTTTAGCCCCGGTTGGTGACTAAAGATCTCACTACTACAGAATCGGCAATCACTGCCGGCCCATCACTGCCGGTTTTGTTTGGGCCGGCAGTGATGCCCCTTCACTGCTGGTTCTTCCTCTGATAGACCCCCAATTATTAGGGGCAGAGGCTGAACCGACAGTGAAACACCACATCACTGCTTTGCCCAAATTCAAATTATATCGAAGAATATTGTTCAAAAATGCTTCTATTAATATGTTCCTATGTTTCCTCTGCTTTGCCCATCTTATTTTATCAGTGCAAACATGGATCAAGGGTGGATGTACGATCTGTCACATACAGACCCACGGTACTTGACGGGCATCGACGATTTCATCAAGCGAGCTAGAGTCAATGCTGGGGACTCACATCTTGTATTCTGTCCATGCAAAGACTGCAAGAATACGAGAAAATGGGGCGACGTGTAGCATATACGTTTGCACTTGACCACAAGGGGGTTTATGAGAAACTACACGATTTGGACTTTGCATGGGAGGTTGGTCAAAATGTTAATGATGATGTGCTCATGCCTAGTGTAGCATTATTGCCTGTTCATAATTACACAGAAGATGTGCCTACCAATGATGATGTGTTTGTGAATACATTAGCTGACGACACTGAGGAAAATGATGGTATTTCACAGCTTCTACATGATGTGCATGGGGGATTCCTTAGTGCTTCACAGTTGAAAAAACTGGAGATGATGAGAAAGGATGCGAAAACACCATTGTTTCCGGGCTGCCCAATAAGCAAACTGGAAGCCAACATGATGCTATTGGAGTTCAAATCAACGAATGGGTTGAGTGATAAAGGCTTCGATAACTTGTTAGTTATACTACATAAACTGTTCCCAGAGGCCGAGTTAGCAGAAAAGACTTACCTTGCGAAGCAAATGATTTGCCCAATTGGCCTCGAGGTTGAGAAAATCCACGCGTATTCCAACGACTGCATATTGTACCGTGGAGAGAAATACAAAGACTTGGATGCGTGTCCCAAGTGTAAAACTCCCCGATACAAGCAAGGGCCATCAAATGATGGAAGCAAGACCAGAGGAGGGCCAGTAAAGTCCGTGTGGTATTTTCCTATAGCTCCACGAGTGCATAGGTTGTTTGCAAATGAGAAGTCAGCCAAGTTGTTGCGTTGGCACGGCGAAGAGCGAAAGAAAGATTCAATGATGAGACACCCCGCTGATGGGTCGGACTGGAGGACTATCAACACTATGTTCTATAAGAACATCGGTGCAGAGGTAAGACATCTGTGGTTTTCTTTGAGCACGGATGGGATGAACCCGTTTGACCAGGTGAGAACCAATCATAGCACTTGGCCAGTGACGCTATGTATATACAACCTTCCACCCTGGCTTTGTATGAAATGGTCATACGTGCAGATGCCATTACTAATCCAAGGACCAAAACAACCTGGTAATGATATTGATGTGCTTCTACAACCAGTGATCGATCAACTACTATAGATGTGGGAGACGAGTGTGAAGGATGTTTGGGATGAGTACAAGAAAGAACATGTCACGGTAAAGGCTGTACTTATCGCTACAATCACTGACCTACCAGGGCGAGGTTCCTTGTCTGGAGAGAAGACAAAAGGATACACTGGGTGTGTCGAGTGCTTGGACGAGACTGATGCTACACATCTACCAGAAAATAGGAAGATGGTCTACATGGGACACCGTAGGTTCCTACGTCGTGATCACCCTTACTGTAGGAATACAAAAGATTTTAATGGGACTACTGAGAAACGTGGACCTCCAAAGTATCGAGATGGGAAACAGATGCTTCAACAATTAAGCAAACTCACAAATGTTGTCCTTGGGAAGGGGGACGGGGCAGTAGCAGCGCCAACCGATAGTATCTGGAAGAAAAAATCAATCTTCTGGAAACTACCTTATTGGCCACTTTTGAGTGTACGTCACTGTCTTGATCCAATGCACATAACTAAAAACGTGTGCGGTAACACACTTAACACGTTGATGAACACCGGGGGAACAAGCAAGGATTCTCTCGCGACACGCTTGGACATGCAACACCTGGGCCTCAGGAAGGAGTTACACCCAGTAACTCTTGAGAATGGCCACTTGAAACTTCCGGTGGCATCATGGACACTGAAAAAGGAGTAATTTGAATTCTAAAGCAAAGTGAAAATTTAAAAAAAAATAAAAATCACTGCCGGTTTGTAAGGAACCGGCAGTGATGTCCCCTATCACTACCGGTTCTTGTTACAAACCGGCAGTGATGCGGTAAGATCACTGCCGGTTCCAAACAACCGGCACTGATGTGCCCTCATCACTGCCGGTTCTTGTTACAAACCGACAGTGATAGGGGACATCACTGCCAGTTTATAACAAGAACCGGCAGTGATCTGACCGAGTATATAGGGAAAGGGCGCGGTCTGAAATTTTTAGACTCGCGCCCTTCCACACTTAGCCATTTCAGACTCCAGCCCGAGGAGCACATGCCGCCGCCGCAGGAGTACACGCCGCCGTAGGAGCACTTGCCGCCGGCAGGAGCACACGCCGCCGCCGCCGCAGGAGCACATGCCGTCGCTCCAACCTGACGCCACCGCTCCAGCCTCACCGCCGCTCTAGCCCGGCATTGGACGCCGCCAGTGCACGCAGGAGCCGGTGTTCGCCGCCGCCGGTGCACACCGCCGCCAAGAAGGACACCCGAGCACGCCGACGCTCGAAGCCAGTGCAGGAGCTCGGAATCCCCACCCTGCAAGAGCTCGGAAACTAGCCCAAACCTCCACGCGGTGAGCTCCATGTCCACGAACCGAAAGTGTTTGATGAAATGTCAACATGGGATTCAGAGTGCTTTTGCTTGCTTTCATGGAGATAGGGAGGAAGGAGGGAGATACAGAGCTTGGAGTCTTGCTGGTCATGGAGATAGGGAGGAAGGAGGGGAATAGAGATAGAGATAGAGAAAGATAGAGAGAGAACCACAGAGAAGGAGAAGGAGAAGGAGAGGATGATTAGAGATAGAGATACAAATTAGAGATATAGATAGAGATACATTTTGTAGAGAGATAGACATGTAGAGAGATAGAGATATATAGAGATAGATGTATGCCTTATAGATAGATGTATGCACATTTTGTATAGCATGACTTATATATAGATGGCAAAATTTTATATCATATATACATGGCTTTATATTGTGACTTGTACCTATGGCTTTATAGATAGAGAGATAGAGAGATAGCATAACTTAGAGATATAGATTAGTGGAATATTTTGGCTATGGCTTTATATTGTGACTAATCTCTATATACTTGTCTATGGCTTTATATTGTGACTAATCTCTATATACTAATCTCTATATAAATATAGAGAGAAAGATAGAGAGAAAGATAGAGATAGAGAGATATAGAGAGATATAGAGAGATAAAGAGATAGAGAGATAGAGAGATAGAGAGATAGAGAGATAGAGAGATAGAGAGATAGAGAGATATAGAGAGATATATAGAGAGAGAGATAGAGATAATACCTATGTATGGCTTATGTATGGCTTTTGAGTCTATCTATCTACCTATGAGCTAATAACAATAATCGAAATTCATGTCCAGAAACATGACAATTAAGCGTCGATTCACCACCCATCGCCCTGCGACCAAAGCCGATGACCAAGGAACTAGTGGTGGCGGTGCTGAACGTGACCAAGGAGCCGATGACAACCAGCAAGGGGATCAAAGACCTTGGAGCCCTAGCCATATGCTAAACCTAGAAGAGGGCCAAAGAGACGAGGTAATAACTTAGGTCATACCTAAAACACGGTAGATATAGCCATAAAAGTTTGATGGGGTTATTTATAAATTTTGAAGCAGGTTCCGCCGGAAGGTCCAAGTACTGGTGAGAGTTCCAGAAGGACTAAGCGTGGTGCAACAAAGCTCCCTCAGACAACTAGACACTGGCACATCTCTCAGTTCGATCAAATAGGGGAGCCGGTGGAGCCACAAGAAGTATTGGGCCCATACAAGAGTACCATCGGGGCACTTGTAAGGGACTTCATCCTGATCAAATACAGGAAGTGGAATGGAAGTGAGCAAGACCCGTGGAGGGTTCCAGAAGTTGAGAAGGAACTAGTTTGGAACAAGCTCAGAGGGTATTTCACTTTCCCTAATGATTGTGATGAAGCGACAGTCAAGAAGAGGGCCAAGGAAATCATGGGTCACTCCTTCAAGAATTTCAAGGGAAAGTTGCACAAGCTCATCAAGGAGGAAAAAGAACCGAATTTTGCGGGAGGTGAATTCAGCAAGCAGAGGGACTTCTGGGAGGAGTTCAAGGCTTACAAGCTATCCGATGAGGCCAAGGCATCAAGCGAAAGAAACAAAGCAAACTCGCTTAGGTCAAATAATCCTCACCGCCTAGGATCGCGTGGGTACGTAAGGAAGATTCCGGATTGGGATGCCCAAGTCGAAGCACTAGAGCAGAGTGGCGTTACGCCTCAGACAAGCGATTGACAGCCCAGATCAGTGAACTACCTACTCGCAAGGGGGGCACGATACAATCCTGACAGGAGCCTTTCCGCCAGGACTGAACCCGTCAACGATCTCCTCCAGAAGGTTTCCACGATCACTGAGGAAGTGCATAGAGGGGCCTGCGGGTCGGATAGAGAAAATGACGTGCTCACGCAAGCATTTGGAAACAAGGAGCACCCCGGTCGCACTAGAGGAGCCGGGGTAATTCCTTGGGAGAAAGCATTTGAAAGTGAATCCGCTTCCTATAGGGGTCGGGCAAGGGCTAGAACGCAAAGAGAAGAGGAGTTCTAAAGGATGCGACAGGAGCTAGAACAGAGCATTGAAGCACGGATAGCTGCTCAGGTGGCGAGCACTATGCAATCCATGTGTTCGAGTCAAGGGCCGCATACAATCCCAGTTTTGAATAGCCCAGTGCCCGGCAAGGGCGGTAGTAGCTGTGGCTCAACCCCTATGCCTGACGAAGAAGAGGTCAATGCTCCTCATCCGGTGGACGACATCACAGAACCTGTGAATGTCAGGTTGTACATCCGCCAGCAGTGGACCAAAGACAAGGTGGCGGTCGGACAAGCATTTCCTATAGGAGAGAACGTCATTCATGGCAAGCCAGTGCCACTCGGGTATGCCAGGTTCAGCATTGATAAGATATTGGACAAGAAGTACAATAAGATACATATTGATTTCCCAGTGGAGGAAAATAGGCCGTGTCTAGTTCACAACTTGGGCACTCATGTCGCCTGGCGGAAACGCTTCATCAAGCTAGACGACCAGCCATCTTCGGATGACGATGATGACAGTGAATCATCCCGGTCGCCTCCGCCAAGAGGTTTCTCTCCTCGTCAAGATCCACCGACACCTCCTCCACCGCCAAAGGAGAAGACTCCTTCTCCATCGCCAAAGGAGAAGACTCCTTCTCCACCGCCAAAGGAGAAGAGTCCTCCTCCTCCTCCTCCTCCTCCACCAGCTTCAAAGTCCCCAGGACTGGGATCTCGACGGCCCCCTAGCTCCAGATCAGGTTCGACTTCGCAACAGAGGAGGTCATCAGCATCAGTTGGTAAAGATCCCAAGATGACTAGTAAAAGGCCTCCGCCAGTGCCGACTAAGGATGATATTCTACGAGCTCAGATTGCAGAAAAGGCCGCCAAACTTGCCTTGTATAAACGATTGGCTTATATACCTGAGAAACAGAGCCAATTTGAAAGGCAAAGCAAAAATCCGGGCAACCAAGAAAGAGCTAGAGAAATGCACACCTTTCAACAGCTAGAGATACAAAACTTGGCCGTAGAACTGGGTATAAGCATGGAGGATGCCGAGAATCTCTATTTTGAAAATACCGAATTTCAACAGGCCGAAGTTGCATACAAGTTTGAACTAGGCGTGCCTATGGTCGCCAGCCAAGAAGAGTATAGAAATTTGCCAACAAACATGCGACAGTTGCATGATTATTACATCATAGACAGTAAAAAAGCAAAGACAAGAATGCAAACTTTGCAGTATGCATCCTTCCATGTTTTATTTTTAATCATCCTGAAGAAGTTGTGCATACTATTGATTATGAAGAACTCTTTCAACTCTTTCAACGACGCTCGCTGGATGTGCAGATTATGATGTTATGGACTATGTAAGTACCATACCCTAACAACGTTATAATAAACTACATGATCTGCATTTGACTATATCCATGCATGTTTATTTTGCAGGTCTGTAGCAAAATTTTGCCTTCAAAAACGAATAAGCAATTGTGACTTCTTGGACCCCATCTATGTAAATGAGAACACATGCAAAGCCGGTCTCCAAGATCCGTATGTCTCAGCGAGTTTGAAGATAGAGTTTGAAAGAATGTTCTCAGTCGGCAAAACAAACGCACTGCTAACCTACAATTGCGAGTATGTGTTCTCGACCCTTACTTAAGTGTTTTTTCTTGATATATCATTCAATAACATGAACCTTGTGATTGCAGCAACCATTACGTCCTCGTAGATATAAGTCTTAAAAATTCAACTATCGAGGTGTGGGACTCAAAAAAGAAGCCACTTAAACTTATCGAACCCCTAGTCAAAGTGCTAAATATGTAAGTGAACCCAATATCACCACACTTTTCAATCACATATGATATTGTAATTAATAATGTCCTCAGCCTTCACACTTCATTTACATTGTCACATAGAATGAAGGCGTTACCTGATTGGAGAAATGTGGAGCCTAAGATGCAAAAGAAATGGAGAGAACCATTCAGAGCGGAGTATATGAAGAAGGTCAAGACCCTAGATCAACCAATGGGGAACAACGAGTGCAGGTTCTATGTGATGTGGGCAATGCTTGCCTACTTTGGTGCAAAACTAGGAATAGGAGATGGCATGGTACGTACGCGTCGCATTTTAATTCTATTGTTTTATCTTACGTATGTGCATCTCAATATCATCTTGTATCAATTTACAGCGCAAAGAACAGGGCCACAATAGGTTGGTGGATTTTGAGATAAGAGGATTTCAAGAGGAGATAGCGGCTCTTATTCTGAACGACATAGTGTATGCAAAAGGATGTCTATCCATTGTGAAGAGTAAGGACTTCAAGAAGATCTACGGAAAAGACCGCCTCGAAAGGTTATTGTAATGCGACAATTAATTTGATACTTTAAGTTTTGTTTGGATGTTTTGTAATAATTATTATAAATGTGTGATGGGTTTGTATTGTCGCTAGTCCACAACCACCTTCAATTCACATCGATATCAAATGGTTCGATAGCAAACACCTCCACGATCTCCCACCCCACCACCTCTACCATAAACCCTAAACCAGAAACCCCAAATGAAAATAAAACAATTAAAAAATGCAATTTTAAAAAATAATATCACTGCCGGTTCAAAGCCAAACCGGTAGTGATGTCTCAAGCATCACTATCGGTTGGTGCCACAAACCAGCAGTGATGGCTCACGCATCACTACCGGTTGGTAACACGAACCGGCAGTGATGCTTGAGCTATCACTGCCGGTTTGGCATAACCGGCAGTGATGGCTTGAGCTCATCACTGCCGATTCGTCAGTGCCGGTTCAAAATACGCCACTGTAGGGGGGTTTTGAACCGACACTGATTGTCGATTCTGTAGTAGTGTCTATTAGTCTCGGACGCAAAAAAACATTCGAAACTAAAGCTCATTTTAGACATTGACGAAAGGTCATTTCTGTACTGGTGTTTGTTTAGTAATTAAAATGGTTTCGATAATTGTCGTGTGGTTTTTGTATAAATGTAACGAAACCGGATATTTGTTTCCATTACCTAGAAAAAAATCAATATCACATCTTAGCAAGATTCAGTTCTGGCCAGCTGCCTCTAAGGAAGACATCATTATATTAGATGCTGATGGATTATGGACCTTTAATTTGGGAGCTACGACGGCCATCATAAATCACTACCGGAGACGCGCTCTTTGTCGAGTACCTAGATACTTTGCCGAGTTTATTATATCGGGCACTCAACAAAGAGAGAGTTTGGCGAGTGTCCCACTCAGCAAAGGACACTTGGCAATGTTGCCGAGTGTGACACTCGGCAAACAGATACACTCGGCAAACATTCATTTTGCCAAGTGTTGAACACTCGGTAAAGTTTGACACTCTGCAAAATGCGACAGAAGCTTACGGCCATCAGCCCACCTATTTGCCGAGTATCAAGGGCACGCACTCGGCAAACAGACCACTTTGGCAAGTGTCCCCCAAGACACTTGGCGAACTTTTTATTTATTTTTTATTCTTGGCCCATAACTTTTTATATTGTGCTCCTACTGAAACTACATGTTTAAATTTGGCACATTTCTCAATGTGTTTGCTATATTTAGTTAATTTATTTTAATCAATTAATTTTTTTGGGATAAAAAAAATTTGAACTACAAGTCATTCGAATAATGGAAAAATTGAATAGAAAAATAATATTCATGTTATTAAGTCTAATGCAAGGCCTTATGCAGAAAATTAAATAAAATTTCTAACATATTCTTCACGAAATATGAACACAAACGTGTACCCGAATTATTTGAAAATTCAAAAAAAGCAAACAGAGTTAGAAATTCATGAGATTTGTCAAGTACTCATGATAAAATATTGGGAGGGTTCTGTAGAAGTTTTCACGTATGATGCTTACAAGTGGAAGCATCTTTGAAGAAGGATAGTGCCGCGTTGAGAAGGATTGAGTAATATTTGGAATCAAAGTGATGGTCAAGTTAGGATTTGACTTCAAATCTTTATGTATAGGCAATAGAGACAACATCGATTGTTTAGTGTGAAATTTTGGTAATTTTTTGGAACCATTTGATAATTTAAATTTTTATGTGTAATTATAGAATTTTATTTGATATAAATTGAATTTGAGTTAGAACTGCATGAAATAATGATCTAATATTCGTGGAAGCATAGAATATGCATTGTTGAGTGAATTTGATAAGGTATTTTCAAAGCATATTCAAATAAATTTGGTAAAACACGATATGGAAAATAAAGAGAGGAATTCAAATTAAAAAAAATATTTTTGCCAAGTGCTCTCCGCGTGGCACTCGGCAAACATTGCCTTTTCCGAGTGCCGCGTCTCTGGCACACAGCAAACCATGACTTTGCCGAGTGCTATCCCGGCTAGCCACACATGCACTCACGCACACACACGCACCCCACATGCACCCTCGCATCATCGCTGGCCCTCGCCTGCCGCTGTCCCGCGCAGCCGCCCATCACCTGCTCGCCGGCGGTGGATGGGAGGAGGAGAGGACGAAGAGAAGAAGACGGAGAGGAAGAGAAGGAGAGGAGTAGAAAGAGGAGGAGAAGGAGAGGAAGATAAGGAGAGAGGAGAAGGAGAGGAAGATAAGGAGAGAGGAGAAGGAGGACGAGGAGGTTCCCCGACCACCGTTGCCCTGTCCCCGGCTCTTCCCTAGTCATCGCCTCATCTACCACTGTTCCGGTCCCTTCACCACCGCCCACTAGGTATATATGCCCTACCGCCATTGTAGTAGTATTACTAGTAGTTGCAGTAGTAGTTGTACTACTACTAGCAGTAGTAGTCATAGTGATTTGTAGTAGTAGGAAACTTTGGTAATACATGGTGCATGGATTGAAAATATATATGTGTGGCTATCGTGCCATTTGTTTCTTGTAGGTTTTGGGAACCTCACCGTGCAGGAGAGGTTCTGCCAAAATTTTGAATTGATATTATTTTGTTTCTTTTTTCTAGAAGAAGGAAGGGGGGAAAGGAGTAGAGGCGACTGCACTACTACGGGTCTGCCTACACCGCGTTGCCTCGCCACCGCACCGACCTGCCATGGCTCTGCTACCCAGACTCCACCGCCATCCAAGGTATAAACCCTCTTTCTGTATCATGGTCGTGCATCACATAATCCAGTTAAGCATCTCCCACTCAAAACAGATATGGTTGGAAATATGCAGATATTTGCATATCTATAATCGTATCTGTTTTGAATTGTCCATATTTTTTGGATAGCACGTGGATGCGTAGATGGGTTATTTTCCATGGTCTACTCCAATCCCAGATAGTAGAGTTTCGACGTCATCTCCCTGTTATTCTCCGGATACACACTCTCCATGTCGGGACGTGTATTTGGAGAACAACTAGGAGGTGATGCCAAAATGTTTTTCTCAGATATGAGTAGACAATGGAAACTAACATCATCTACACATTCTTAGGTGGGATTAGGACCTATCCTCGCCTATTAGGCCTAGCCGTCTCAGATACCTTGTCTTTGCATTATTGTAACATTGAGGTAAAATATTGTAGACCTAGATGCAAGAAGAAAGGAGGCGGCGGGTGGAGATGGAGGTGAGAATGGAGCACGAGCAGCTGAGGATGGTGACCGAATGGGAGGTCGAGCAGCAGAGGCTGGCGAAGATGTTTTTGTAGGGTTATGAGGTTGCTACGCTAGCCAGAAAACAAAATTTTTCTACCCCATAAACCAGGAACTAGTGCTAGTTATAGATCACGGAGTTACCACTAGACGCGCAGGTGCAGCGGAAGCGACTTGATGTAGTCGTGCGCGTCGCAGCAGTGCCGTGCAGTTGCGAGGTCGTATGTCTCAACGTCTCTTACTCGCGGTTCGTCCTTGTGCTCCAGATGCAACACCTCTGAGGAATCCCACATGTGCAGGGAAGAAACGTCACGGCTCCGGACTGTTAGGTCCGCAAGGAGTACTAGGCGCAGAGCGTGGGGAGGGAGACGGCGGCTGCCAAAGGACGTGAAAAGTGGTCCATTCTCCATTTTGGATTTTGGACTGAAGAGGCCAAAATAAAATCAAAAGTGTTGCAGCCCTCTCCCACCCCATGAAAACATTGGCATTTTGGATGGAACTAAACACACCCATGAAAAATTTGGCATTTTGTATTTCATCAATCCAAAGTAGTTGGCATTTTATATTTTGCATTTCATGGGGAAGTAAACAGGGCCTTCTATCAACAATGATTGAAAGCACTATGTATATAGTTGCATTCAATGAATAATGTGATGATTTCCATGCTGCATTGACCATAATTGCACTTTCATGGGTTCTTTCTTTTCTGGTGGTGCTGTTGCGCCTCTTTGCTGCTTTGGTGATATAGCAGGTGTGTAATTTTAATGTTAGATATGCCCGTCTTTCCAATGCTATTATTGATGACTTTAACCACTACTACAGATTTGCAAATCAGTGTCGGCCCATCACTGTCGGGTCTGGCAAAATCGGCAGTGATGAGGAGCTTCACTGCCGGTTCGTGGCTGGAACCGACAATGATATACCTGTAGCCTTAATTTTTTTGATTTTTGTAAACTACCTCGGATGGAAAAACTTTGTACATGAAAGTTGTAGATCTCGAAAAGTAATGAAACTTTGTAGTTCACAACTTTTTCATTTGAATTCATCTTGTCATCGAAACATACGTTTGAATGTGTCAAATTTGAAATTCAAATTTTTGTAAACGACCTCGGATGAAAAAACTTGCTACATGAAAGTTGTAGATCTCGAAAAGTTATGAAACTTTGTAGTTCATAACTTTTTCAATGGAATTCGTTTAGTGGCTCAAACAATCAATTTACACTCGGTTTAGTATAGAATATGAAGAAATACGAACGAATCTAGAGACGAGTGAGTCATGGGTTGAGTGGTAGGTGAGGTACCATGCGAGGGTGCCCGGCCGGAGCACGTTCGTGAATTTTATGCGAAAAAATGCGCGACTTGCGGTTCCTGGTGGTCTCTCTCAGAATTTATTTTTTTTTCGATTAAACTCAGTGTCGGTTTAAAATCCGACAGTGATAGGGGATTTTGAACTGACACTGATTTACAATAAATATGTAATTATAATTCATATACAATCATATTAGCTCAATTAATATGTCTCTCAATTATGATTTTTAAAATGAATTCAATTACGGGGATCAAACAGGGCCTAAGGGAATTGGACTTATCACGGACTGGGGAAATTTCCTTCAGATAATTACAAATTTTAGTCAGCAGAGACTGGGTATTAATATTTCCTATCATCACAGTGCAGACTTTGTCTGGATATATTTCCGGCCAATAGACCCCTATGCTGAATACAGGAACGGAGCTTCACCTAATAAACCGCATGTGTTCAAATTTGAGTTTGGCTGGTCATTAAGGGATGATTTCATGGAAAGGTTATTGATGTCTAGAAAATGTTACTGAAGACCGTACACCTTAGACAAATGGCAAGCGAAAAAACTCATGCTTACACTATCACTTAAGGGGGTTGGACAAGAATGTCAATGAAGCGTATAAAAAACAAAATAAAGGGCTACTTGATTAACTATATGAACTTGACAGAAAGGCGGAAGTCGTGCAACTAAATTTAAATGAATCTAAAAATCTCCTAGATGAAACACTCGCAAAACTCTAAAAGAAGAGGAAGTTAAATGGTACTAGAGAACCAAAGTAAAAAATTTAGAATCGGATATATGTACACAAATATTTTTAGTTAGTGACAAATGGAAAGCACAGGGAAACTAGAGGACTTTTTTATTTTTTATATTTTTATATAATATTTAATAATAATTGTTTCTAAAAGTTTTTGCACATTTAACCTTTTTCGTCGTGTCAGTCCTGCTCGTGCAACCAAATAACGTTATTACGCTACTACATGTAGCGTGGCAAAACCAGCCACATTGGACATCGTTTTTTATATGGAAAAGCTTGTCGTCGTTGGCGAGACAGTATTATTTGATCGTATCGCTATGAGTGACATAACAAGACTGAACTTTTAAGAAATCATAACTCTTTAATATTTTTTCAGATGAAGATGATTTTTATATGAAAATCATAGATCTCGACGAGATCTACAACTTTATAGTTTTGAATTTCTTTATTTGAGGACATTAAGATACTAAAAAAGTATATAAAATTTAACACAATAATAATCGCGTATTAGTGTTTGCCACATTAGATAAATAATATATTTTTTGTATGGAGTCAAATGAAGATTTTTTTACACCAACGTTGTGACTCTCTAGTTTTGAGTTTTTATATTTAAGGTGTTTAAGGATGCTCGAGAAAATAATGTAATACCTAAATAGCATATTAATCGTTTATAAAGTATTAAGTTTTCTCAAGCGTCTTAACATCCTCAAATGTGGAAAATCAAAACTATAAAGTTGGCAATCCTATTGAGAGCAAAAAATTTGATACAAAAAGTATCTTTATTTGACTGCATACAAAAAATATATCATTTTTCTAACACATGATTATTATGGTGCTAAACTTTTATTAATTTTTTTGAGCATCTTAATGTCCTGAAACAAAACAACTCAAAACCAAAAAGTTGTAGATCTCCTTGAGATCTATAATTTTCATATAAAAATCATATTAATCCGATGTCGTATTAAAGAGTTATGATTTTTTGAAAGTTCAGTCTTATCACGTCACTCCTGGTAACAATACTGTCACGCTAACCAGAGTAGTGCGATAAGTTTTTTCTTGTCCAAAACACTATCCAACATGGTAGCTTTTACCGTGCCACATGCGTTGGCGTGATTGTGGTATTTGGTCACGTCAGTTCGGCTGGAGTGATCAAAAGGGTTAAATCTGAAAAATTGTTTTGGAGTGGACGGAGCAGTATTTATTAAAATATTGAATAAACAATGATAAAAAAAAACTTTCAGCTTTCAAAGTGGAACAAGATTGCTCCGGGACTAGATTATAATATATTGTTTCCCTTCAGAGTTCTACCGAGCCTTCTAGAATTTCGTTAAACAGTACTTGTTACCTCTGTTTGAGGATTTCACAAGGTTTCAAAACAATCATTATGCTTTGAAAATCTATTGCAAAAAAAATCCAACAATAAAAACCAATCAATGTGTTGAATGTGAATTTGAAAATATATATTGACAAAATTGTCACTAACATAATTGGAAAATTATCTCAAAAAGTTATCAGCTCTACACAGACGAATTTTCTACCATGAAGGAACAACATCGAAGGACATGCATGTGAGCTAGGTTGTGTGCTTTACATTCCTAGTACTTTGCAGGTTAGTGACACTACTTTTCCCAGACGGCCAAACTCCATTAACCCTGACAAACATCCATGTCCGCCTCGTCATATGCCCGTATGGGTTAATAAATTAAAACAAAAAAAAAAGCCCGCGAGCCCGTCGATGAGGCCTGTTGAGCCCATCTGCACGTGCGCTGACACTGCGAAGAATTATGGTTTCCTTGTGTTTAGGCAATTAACGACAATGCTAGGTCACTATGACTAACGTGTGTTTTGCAGAGACAAAGTCATTTGAGTTAGGTCATTAGTGATGCTAGATGAATGAGCTTAATGGTATTCATGCCATTGCAAGTGGTCCGGTGGTCCTGCCTTAGGCAGTTCTCTGAGGAAGGTGCTCCGGACCACCTGTCCGGAGGGCACCGGACTATTGGAGGTAGTCGGGTGGCCACCTGTTCTTGAGTGAGTTCAAGGAAGTGCTCCGGACCACTTGTCCGGAGGGCACCGGACTATTGAACTTAGTCCAGTGGCCACTGAGTTCTTGAGTGAGTCTCAAAAGGGGCTCCGGACTAGTTCGAAGGGTTGTCCGACGGCTAGTCCGACAGTTCTCAGCAGGACATAAAATCAATACACTATGCACCTAGGCTCCGGACCAGAGGCTCCGGACTAGGCATCGGACTATTGCAATTAGTCCGGTGGTCCCGGTTAGACATGGATTTGAATCTGACTGCATGCTCCGGACCAGAAGAATTGGTCCAGTGGTTAGGCTCCGGACTAGTCCGGTGCTTACGCAGAAAAGAGAGTAAGCAAGAAACGGTTAGTTTTGGAGGTGGGGACTATTTATAGTTTCCCTACTCGTTCAAGTGAGCTCTCTTGGCCATTGTTTCACCTGAGGAACCCTAGAGAGAGTTCTTGGAGAGCCAAGTGTCTTGTGAGGGAGGGATTTGAGAGAGTTCATCTTGTTCTTCCCTCCTAGAGTGATTAGGCGTGACTTGTGTGCATCCATCCACCTTCCTAGCCTTGAGTTGGTCAAGTGAAGTACTTGTGCTTGTTACTCTTGGTGTTCGACAGCACCTAGACGGTTTGGTGGTGTTCGGAGGAAATGATCGTCGGAAGATTGTCGGTGACTCTTCTCCAAGCTTCTGTGATCGGTTGTGGGAAATTCACCGAGCCGGGGTGGCAAAGAATCATCTCGTAGAGAGCACTCTACCCTTGCGTGGGTAGAGGGGGAGCTATACCTTGCGAGGTGGTCCAACGAGGACTAGGGGGGTGTCGACACCTCGATACCTCGGGAAAACATCTCGTGTCACCAATTCTCTATCCTTAGCTCTTTACATTTTGCATTACCTTTCTCGTGTGTTCATTCAATTCCTACTAGAATTGCTTAGGTTGTCTTTCCTTTCATTGGCTTGCTATTGCTTTCTAGTTAGGATACATATTGCGGTAGGCACTAAGGGGTGATTGGCATTCTTAGGTTTTACAATTGCTTTAGAAATTTAAAACAAGCCCAATTCACCCCCCCTTCTTGGGCATCTAGATCCTTTCAATTGGTATCAGAGCAAGGTTCCTCTCAAATTAGGCTTTACCATTGTTGACACAAAAAGCGTCGGATCTGCGAACACCTCGGGCTTATACCCGAACTCGATTTCCAAAGGTGTGCTAGTCGATTTGACCAATTAATCGACAAGGACGATAACTAGAACAACGATGAACGAGACGACAGCGATGCGCCCGGACGTCAAGGCTCAGATTGCTCAAAAAGCAGAACTCGCGAAGTGGACGGAGATCTTGTAGATGCAGTCCATTGAGATCATAAGAACTCGTAGGTAAACTAGAACTAACACAATAAAAGTAGATACTGGAAAAGTATATAAAAGTAATAGATTTGTATTTGATTGGTTTTTTTCTACACCGCCCCTGGGTACATATTTATACTCCGGTAAAAGGAGTTATACATGGACACGACTCATACCTAAACAAAACTCCTATTTTTAAGGAAATTAAACGACTCGTGCAAGAGTCGGACTCAAACTAAAACAATAATACTAGCATAAAATCGTCAGTTTCCTGATCCATTTCCCTTACGATGAAACTTTCCATCGGCAGATTCCTTCAATCCGTATTTTCCTTCTATTGCCATCGGCAACTTCCTATTGACATTAGCCACATCAACCTGTACCCATCGGCAATACCTCCTTATCGGCAAACATATCTTCTTTCTCCCTTGACTCTTCTTCCATCAGATTCACCATCGGCGATTTCCTCTGCTTCCATCGATAATTAGACCAGCAGCACCTTGATGTCGATGATGAACAACAATTACCCCTTTGCCGATCAACACACTTGGTTTAATATTGAACCGTACAAAAAACAGCGTCAACACATGCCCCCAATTTCGGAGTATAAAATATCTTATGCACCAAAATTTGCTCTATTGTAATCTTTCCCTACAAAAACGTCTACGCCATCATCTCGATTACCGCGCACCATCATCGAAAATTAGCAACAACTCCTGCAACTGAAGCACTAGTAGTTATAATCCCTCGATCACCACGTAAATTCATCGTGATATCCTTCCATATCTCTGCTCAGTAAAAAGAAAACTCAAAAATGCCCCCTGACCTAGGCCTATAAAGATTATTGCATGTTCTCCTTTTCACCCCGAGCTCACATTATCATCTTCATTCCAATATCATCTCTGAAGAACACTTCGGCAATCACCGGCGGCTTCTTCTCTCATCAGGAGGCGCGACTCCTTGCAAGAATTCCTCCTTCAATGGCAATCAACTTCACTGCTTCCGCGGTAATCTTTCTTCTTTCCTTGGTGTATATACCACAGTTTTATCCCTCCGCACTGCTTTACAATCCCTTCTCTCTCTTTCTTTGCTTTCTGAATCTAGGAAATGCGCAACAAAATAGTGATCCCTACCGATCAAGAACATCTCTGCTGTTTAGGCCCAATGGGGAATACCGATCCAACCAATCTCATCAATGTCGAAACCAACCACATCCCTTTTAGATCTGAGCATTTTGATCTAGGGTTATGGACATATACTTTTCTCTCCTAGCCCAAACTTACCAAAGGGTGGAAGAACTGGTATCTCAGAATAGCTAGGTCACAACAACTCTATTGGTCAGAGCGCAACATCGACCAATGCATCAAACTGTCCATTGCTGATATGGCCAAGAATGAAAATATGATGATTGCTGCTTCTTATTTTTGGTCTGATACAATGAACACATTTCTATTTAGACATGGACTAGCCACCCCTACACTTGCCGATGTACACATGCTTACCGGCCTCGACGTTTCTTCTGCCGATCCTGCCACCCTCTTCCGCAGGAAGTCTGAATGTCGGGTAAGTACCCGTAACATCGGTGGTTGGACCGGATACATCCAAGAGTATTAGAAGACTAGATCGGCAGCCCCAAGGGAGCATGCCACCTTCCTTAACATGTGGTTGGAGAAGTTCGTTTTCTGTGGTAGAACAGCCGGACCCACCAACATGTATCTTCCTACAGCAGAGCTTTTATCCGATGGAGGATTTCCCCTTGGCCGATACCTCCTTGGTTCAGTTTATCACCTCCTTCACCAGGTATCAAGAAAACTACTGCTAGGTGAGCCCATCGGCAACCTTGGAGGCCCTTGGTGGTTTATTAACTTATGGCTAAACGCCCACATGCATAAATGCCTTCAATTTGATCTGTTTAGCTAGCAGTTCCCAAGAGATATATCTGAAGACTATGTCTTTGATGATGACGAATCGGAACCCGTTCCCCACTCAATTTTGGGGAAGCCATGATAGTGCTACTAGGAACCGATGCCAACGTCGATCAATTTGGCATGTTCTTCCAGAGGCTCTACTGTGGAATCCCTACTGCAGAATAGGTCTGGTGGCCTTATGTCGATGAAGACAACCGATTTCCACTCTCCTTCAACCTTACCGATGGGAATATACCACAAAACGAAGTAATCATGAAGGCTACCCTCATTCCTCAGGCTATTCCAGTTAACGTCGTTGGGACCGGGAAGAATTCTCATCCATCATACGAGTTCTATTATCCATCGGTAGCGGAAGGACAGCTAGCATTCGGTCAATTGCCGATCAAACTCAGTTATGTCAATGTGATTAAGCCAAGAGAGGTTATCTCCAGTGCTATGGATTGGAATAAAATTGTTATTCTATCTCCTCATGCCGATGTAGCCAACATCGACTTATCTTCTTGGGCGCCGACATCCTTCATCACTGAATCATATAAGTCTTGGTGGCAAGAGTGGAAGGACCAACTATTTGCTCCATCATCACACTACTATCAGCACTTGATTGATGTTGATCATGTCATACCCGACGACGCGGTAAGCTTATTTCCGATACTACTTCTTCGTTAACTTTTCAAATGTATCGGTAACTAACCCTCTGTCGATAGGTTAATGATTTGATCCCCAAAAAGAGCAAGAACGGCAAACATTTCAACTTGCGACCGATGAATCCTACATCAATAATCGGCAGCAAAGCCCCTTCATTGTCTACCCTCATGCATCACAAAACAGATCCTAAGGTTACCATCAATTCCAAACCATTGCAAACCGATGATGCTGCCGCTGCTGCCGCCACCTTGGCACAAGCCTTCATGGTAACAAGTCTTCATTTATCTGTGTCATTCATAACAACATGTTTAATCGACAATTTTCTCAATTTGCACCAAGCTCTCTTCTGCAGCAGACAAGTTCATCGACAGCCGTTCCAAATGTACAAACTTCTATGGCTCAACCTGCCGATGCCCCCCAAGTGCAACAGCCAAAACGCCGAGGCTCATCAAGTGCTGCCCCCAAACCGAAACGCCCAAAGCCATCAGCTCCAAGCACATCACCAGCTGCATCTCCTCAAGCTCCTGCCGATACATCAACACCAGAGCCAGCATCGGCGCCTATCCCTGAGCAATCACAGGCTGAGATTCCTGACCAAGGGACAGCACCATCACCGCAAGAGATAGTTGCAACAACAGAAACAACATCGGCATCGATACCAGTACCAGCGCCAACTGCTCGTCCTACCAAGGCAAGTTCATCGGCAACCATTGTCGATCTTCTAGACACAGCTATGCCAACTACTCTGCCAAGTCCAAGACGGGAGACCGATCTCAAACAGGTAAATCAAACATTTATTATAAAGTCGCACGACACAAGCTTGTAGCCAACGAACCTTAATCCTTCTCTTTTCAGGCTCAAGACTCTCCCAATAGCTTATTCTCCTATACCGTCAATGTCCCAGATGACGATGATCAAGAAGAAAGACTTGCTCAAGCTCCAATGGTTCTATCGGCAGAAGTGAAATCCAAACTTGAAGCACTACTACTCCTACTGCAACAAAATACACCTAAAATAGTCCAAGATTCTAGTGCAGTAAGGGTAGCTTTCAGAGAAATTTAAGATCAATTGCCTGCCGATATTGAAGAGCTGCTCTTCCAAGCGGCATTTCTCGAGAGTTGGCAACTGCAATACCAAAGGGCTTCACGACGTATTGCCGATAGAGCCGCTCAAGCAAAACTCGATGAAGAAATGCTCAAGTTTAAGCAAACTGCAGACGACAAACACAAAGACATCGGCCGTCTTGAAGCCTCTAGCAGTGCGCTGGAACAAGAGATTACTCGTCTATCGACACAGAAAGAAGAACTGTTAGCTAAGCTGAAAAAAGTAGATGCAGCCTTAAACTGAGCCAACCAGAAGAAAACTCAACTCCCTATTGCTACTAAGGCTCCGCAACAAGAGAGGGATGCTTGTGCTCGTGAAGCTCTCCTGCTGAGGAGAAAAATCAAGCCAGTTGAAGGCACTGCCGATGACGATGCCACGAAAATAGAAGAAGCTGACCAAGTTCACCTCCGTGCGATTTCATCTATCCAATCCTTGTTGTAATTCGTTATATTTGAACCTGACAACTGGCCCTCGTGTAATGTAATGTTAACGCTTTTCTACCAATGTTTTGTACGATAACCCTGTCATCGGTATTTATATTTACATCGTTTCATGCATCCATCCAGATACTAGGATAATACTTCTTCAAATATTTACCATTTATTGCTCTGGAAAATGCAACTCCTTCGAGAGTTTCCAAAATATAAGCATTGCCAAAAACAAACTGATTTATCCGAAAAGGACCTTCCCAATTAGGAGACCACTTCCCAAACTTCGAACTTTTAGTCCCAATCGGTAAAATCAGTTTCCACACCAAATCACCATCGGCGAATTCTTTTATCTTTACCTTCTTGTTATACCATCTGACAACCCTTTTCTTGTTCTCCTCGATACTGATTAGAACTCTTAGCCGATGACCCGCTAGGTCTTCTAACTCATCCTTCACAAGGATGTCATACTCATCGGCCGCTAATTGGTATTGGGAAAACAATCATCTAGAACCAATTTTAATTTCCCAAGGTAGGACAGCACCGTGTCCGTACACCAACTGATATGGCAAAACCTTAGTAGCACCATGACACGCCATCCGATATGACCACAAAGCTTCATTCAGCACTGTATGCCACCTCTTAGGGTTCTCTTCAATCTTGCGCTTGATAAGCTTAATTATTCCCTTATTAGTTGCTTCAGCCTGACCATTAGCTTGAGCATAATAAGGAGAAGAATTCAATACTTTAAATCCCATACCGATAGCAAATTCATCAAACTCCCCCGACGTGAACATGGTTCCTTGATCAGTCGTAATAGTCTGAGGAATGCCGAATCGGTAAACAATATGCTCCTTCACGAAATCTGTCATGTTTGCCGATGTCACATTCTTCAAAGGAATAGCTTCAACCCACTTCGTGAAATAATCAGTAGCAACGAGTATAAATTTATGCCCCTTGCTCGATGGCGGGTATATTTGGCCGATGAGATCAATGGCCCATCCTCTAAACGGCCAAGGCTTGATTATAGGATTCATTGCCGACGCAGGTGCCCTCTGAACATTACCAAACTTCTGACAATCTTGACACCCTTTGAAGTACTCAAAACAATCCTCAAGAATTGTCGGCCAATAATATCCATTTCGCCTAATCATCCACTTCATTTTGAATGCCGATTGGTGCACTCCACATACCCCTTCATGAATTTCACCCATCAACCTCTTCGATTCCTCTCCATTAAGGCATATGAGTAAAACTCCATCAATTGTACGATAATACAACTCATCATCAAGGAGCACATACTTGGTAGCCTGAAATCTCAACCGTCTTTCAACTTTCCTAGACGGATCTCTTAAGTAATCGGCAATCTCTTTTCTTCGGTCATCGGCATCTATTACCGATGTCATTACTTCTTGAATCGGTTGATATCCCGAAGCATGTTGCGTCAATCAATTGGCTTCTTCATTATGCAACCTGGGAATGTGCTCAAGACGATATTCTTTAAATTACTTTATTAACTGCAAACACTTCCCATGATATGCAATTAAAATATCACTTTGGCATTCATATGTTCCAACCAATTGATTGATTACTAACATAGAATCGCCAAAGATTTCCACGGCATCGGCACGCACTTCCCTGAGCAACTCTAGCCCCTTCAGTAATGCTTGGTACCCAACCTGATTATTCGTCGAAGTAGCAACAATCGGCAATGAGATTTCATACTTTTTCCCTCAGGGTGAAACCAAGATAACGCCGATACATGCTCCCTCTTTGCATGTGTAACCATCAAAGAACAAAGTCCAAGGAGCAATTTCTACGGAATTTAGCGTACCGCAATGCTGAGTAACCAAATCAGCCATCACCTATCCTTTAACTGCCTTAGTTGATTCATACCTCAGATCAAATTCTGATAGTGCCAAAATCCATTTGCCGATCCTCCCACTCAATATTGGCATCGACAGCATATACTTAACCACATCATCTTTGCATATGACAATACACTCGGGCGATAGCAAATAATTCCTTAACTTGGTACAAGAGAAGTACAAACATAAACACAATTTCTCAACGACCGAATACCTGGTCTCAGCATCCACCAGCCTTCTACTCAAATAATAAATCACACGTTCTTTCCCTTCAAATTCTTGAATCAAGGCTGACCCGATAACGCCATCATCGGTAGATAGATATAATCTGAAGGGTTCCCCGTGTCGAGGTGGAATCAAAACTGGGGGATTCACCAGATACCTCTTAATTTCTTCCAAGGCCGAGTGCTTCTTTTCTCCCCACACAAATTCCTGACCGGCCTTTAGCTTCAGCAATGGGCTAAAAGACTTAATCTTCCTAGACAAATTAGATATAAATCTTCTAATAAAATTAATCTTGTCGATCAAGGATTGCAACTCAGTCTTGTTCGTAGGAGCAACCACTTTGTTAATTGCATCAATACATTTTCTGCCGATCTCTATACCTCTTTGATGTACCATGAACCCTAGGAATTGACCTGTCGATACGCCAAACGCGCACTTGTTTGGATTCATCTTTAGCCCATGCTCTCTTGTGCACTCCAGAATCTTCTGTAGATCCGCAAGATGCTACTCAAAGTCTCCGGACTTCACTACCACATCATCAATATAGATTTTGACCAATGTGCCGATGTATTTATGAAAAATAAAATTCATCGCTCTTTGATAAGTAGCACCGGAGTTCTTCAGCCCAAAAGTCATTACAACCCATTCAAACAAACCGACGTGACCTTGACACCTAAAAGCAATTTTGGATATATCTTCTTCAGCCATGAATATTTGATTATATCCAGCATTACCATCCATAAAACTGATAATTTTATGTCCAGCAGAAGCATCAACTAGTAGATCGGCAACGGGCATTGGATAGTTGTCCATTGGCGTAGCTTTATTGAGATTCCTGAAATCAATACAAACATGAAGTTTTCCATTCTTCTTATATACAGGAACCACATTAGAAATCCATTCGACATATCGGCATTGCCGAATAAATCCAGCTTTGATTAACTTCGTAATTTCCGCTTTATTATCGGGTAACACAGTAGGGTTGCACCGGCGTGCTGGCTGCCGATGTGGTTGAAAACCCGATTTAATAGGTAACAGATGTTCAACTATCGATCGGTCTAGACCAGGCATCTCTGTATAATCCCAAGCAAAACAATCTTTATATTCTTTTAACAAATCACTCAACTGTTGCTTACATTAGGAATCTAACTTAGCACTAATAAAAGTTGGCCTAGGCTTGCTACCGTCGCCGATGTCTATTTCTAGCAAATCATCGGCTGACGTGAACCCCTGTCCAAGTTTTCCATCATCGGCGAATTGATCCATTAAACCTCTTCTTCAGAACCGACTGCTTGGATCGGTGTAATCTGGTAATCGGCCACCTTGAGGAATTCTATATCCCAAGCTTCACCAGATATGCACTTGGTCTGCTCATAGGTTTCCGATTCTACCAATGCAACAATTGACGGGGCTTAACTTCGGACGACTTCAATCTTGTCCCCGACCCATTGCATGAGGCTTTGATGCATCGTGGAAGGAATACAGCAATTAGCAAGGACCCAATCCCTTCCCAGGAGCAAGTTGTAGGTACCTTTACCGCTGATCACAAAAAATGTTGTTGGCAAAGTTTTGCTACCGATGGTCAACTCGACACATACGGCTCCCATAGCTGGTGACACATTGCCCTCAAAATCTTTCAGCTTCATGTCTGTCTTGACTAAGTCTTGGTCACCTTTTCCAAGCTTCCTGAACATGACATACGACATTATATTAATTGACGCTCCACCATCGACTAGCATCTTTGACACCGGTTGCCCATCGACTTTGCCCTTGACAAACAAGGCTCTCAGATGTTGCCTTTCATCATCGGCAAGCTTCTCAAAGACAGCTGCCATTGGATCTAGCACTAGCTGAGCCATATTAGCAGCTTCTTCCTCAGTATCGGTAGGTGCCATAAATTCCATCGGCAACATAACAACTATGTTGACTTCTGCCGATGGACTACTCTCCTGATGTTTTGGCCTCCACTCCCAAACTGGGGATCCTCCCTTCGAAGGGTTTTCACCATAATGTAGATTGTTCTGGCGTTCACGCTGGATCCTCCTTCTCTGAATCTTCGTCAGGCCTTTGGGACACCATTGAGGAAACTTAGTCTTCCAAACAGGCTGGTATTGTTTCTCACTACATCGGCTTGCACTACTCCTCATGTTTGGATCTCTAGAGAATATCTCTTCATCGGGCACCCTTGCATCAGCCATCTCTTCAAGCTTTTCTTGACGAATACGCTTGCCGAGCCTGTCATGTACACTGAGTTTGCCCCCAAGCCGATCATGCACCGATTCCTTTCCCCTGATCGGCCTAGCATAGCTTGATCCTTGACCTTCAAAGCGAGACTTCTTCTCTGACCGATCGGCAGGATAGTACCCATTGCATTCAGGACAATTATCGGCAGTGGGCAGCTTGATGCCTTCTTCCCAACAATGGACGAAGAAGGGGCACTTCCAATGATCTTTATGCTGATACCACTCTTGGCGTCTCTCTTCTTCCAGCTGCCGATGCTGCTCCTCCCGCGAACGCTCATATTCCTGTCGTGGCCTCCTGTGCGTGATCACAACACCATATGACGCACGTCTCTGAGGCCCCCTGGAGCCGCTGCTTTCATCGGCAGTTCTTTTACCTTTTCTATCATCGGCAAGCTTCTTCCCTTTTGCATCATGCATAGCTATTTGATGCCCGGGATCCACCGATGAATTTTTCTAGGCCACTTCCGATGTCAGTACTTTGACTTTCCCGCTAGTTTCCACCATATTATTTGGAAACAGATGGTGGTCAATTTTCATCGGCCTCTGAGCTTTAGAATTTTCAAACTTGATTCGCCCGGATTCGATTTCTGACTGCAAATGTTGCCTAAAGACTTTGCAATCATTGGTACTGTGTGAGATGGCATCATGCCACTTACAATACCTCATTCTTCTAAGCTCTTCAGCTGATAGAATTACTTGATTAGGCGCTAGCTTAATCCGCCCTTCTTGAAGCAACAGATCAAATATCCTATCGGCTTTAGCAGTATCAAAAGTGAATCTTTCAGCCTCCTTCTGACCAAACGGATAGGATATCGGCTTCTTATCCTTTACCCAGTCAGCCATGTCGATATCCGTCCCTTCATCTGACTCAGAATCTTCTTCCTGTTTGATGAAGGACACCTTCTTGTTCCAAGTCTTTCTAGGTTCGACGGCTTTAACTTCTAGATCAGCAACTCTCTGGATGAGATGGCTCAGGCTCTCGAACCCTTGAGATTCATATTTATCCTTAATGTGTGGCAGTAATCCCTGAAAGGATAAATCTGCCAATTGTCGATCATCTAGCACTAAGTTGTAGCATTTATTCTTAACGTCCCGAAGCCTTTGGACGAAGCTTTCTACCAATTCGTCATTGTGCTATTTAAGCTTGACCAAATCGGTAATCCTCTTCTCATGAACGCCAGAGAAGAAGTACTTGTGAAACTGCTTCTCCAGATCGGCCCAAGTAATCACAAAATTTGGAGGAAGCGAGATGAACCATGTAAATGTCGATCCAGATAAAGATGATGAAAACAATCTTACCCTTAGCTCCTCTCTGCTAGCTGCCTCTCCACATTGGATAATGAAGCGGTTGATATGCTCCATTGTCGATGTATCATCTTGGCCAGAAAACTTTGTGAAATCCGGCACCTTGTACCGATTTGGGAGAGGGATCAAGTCAGAGGCCTGAGGGTATGGCGTCCGATAAGAGTATGTATTGACCTTAGGCTTAATACCGAATTGTTCTTTCATCACTTCGGTGATCTTATCGACCCAGTATGCATCCTGATCCTGCCGATACACTGACTGGATATTCATCGGTTGTACTGGTTGATACACCCCTTCTTATCTTTGTGGCGGGTAAGCTGGTCCCGTTGGCACAGGCGCGGCACCACCTTGCTGAATATTATGCATCGGTTGATTTACCGATGTATACCCTTGGACCCCCACTGAGGTATACTGTGGCATGATATTCACTGGTCGATATACCGATGTTTCATTCTGAGTGCTCGACGGGTAATGGTACTGTTGCGCTCCCGCTACTTGGTGTCCAGGTTGCACCACCTGTTGTTGAATTGGACTGGTCCATACAGGATTATAAGTCATCGGCATGTGATTTGCTGATAATTGATAGTTACGTAGCCCCTGCTGCTCCTGCACGCTGGAATAATCAACAAATTGGCTTCCTTGGTGCACTGATACCCCAGTTTGAGGATTCGTCATCATCATGGGATGGTTTACCACTGCCAAATCTTGTTGCATCGGCAAAGAACTTGCCGATGGCTGCCCGTAAGGCATTTTAGGTACCACCATCTGAAGACTCCCTAGCGGCAACTACATATTTGGAGAAGACGTAGCATATCATGACATTGGATTTATCGGTTGTGCCGATACTGCCGATTCCACAGAGAACTTTCCGGTCACATTGTTACCTTGGATCAGATTAGCGTCGGCAGATGGATCTGGAGGCATACCGTATCCCCACCAGCTAGCAGGATCTGGTTAACTTTGAATCACCGGTCCTGATATGCCTGATGCTACTGAATCTGTATTCAATTGGACAACGCTCACAGGGCTTGACCTTGGTGGAGTAACTTCACCGACAGACGGTTTAGCAGGTTGGGTAGAGGCCGTTGGAGCCGCCGATGGAGTTGTGGCAGATGCCAATCCAGGTTGATGATATGCTGGACCAACATACCTAGGTGGTTGTCCTTCTTTGAAAGATTGCATGACGGCATTGTATACGGTATTGGATAGCACATTGGAATGGCTAATCAGCACCTGATTTAACATAGAATTAACCATATCTTGCAACTTACTAGGATTGGCATCGAAAGTGACCTGCCAAGGCAACGACGGATCTTGCTTCTGGACTGCGTCGCCGCTCCTGTTTAGGCTGAAGGATTTCCGATATAGCTGCTTGAACTCCTCCATAGCCTGCTCCATAGCTTGATTCTGATCATCCTTCAGATCTGCTTCGGAGACTTCAATGACGTTCCTTGGATGGACATCGGTAGAATCACCCATGATCTTGATCAAGAGATGTACCTAGAGTCCCACCGGGTGTGCCAAAAGAGGTGTTGACACAAAAAGCGTCGAATCTGCGAACACCTCGGGCTTATACCCAAACTCGATTTCCAAAGGTGTGCCAGTCGATTTGACCAGTTAATCGACAAGGACGATAACTAGAACAACGATGAACGAGACAACGGCGATGCGCCCGGACGTCAAGGCTCAGATTGCTCAAAAAGCGGAACTCGCGAAGTAGATGGAGATCTTGTAGATGCAGCCCGTTGAGATCATAAGAACTCGTAGGTAAACTAGAACTAGTACAATAAAAGTAGATACTAGAAAAGTAGATAAAAGTAATAGATTTGTATTTGATTGATTTTTTTTCTACACCGCCCCTGGGTACATATTTATACTCCGGTAAAAGGAGTTATACATGGACATGACTCATACCTAAACAAAACTCCTATTTTTAAGGAAATTAAATGACTCGTGCAAGAGTCGGACTGAAACTAAAACAATAATACTAGCATAAAATCGCCAGTTTCCTGATCCGTTTCCCTTACGATGAAACTTTCCATCGGCAGATTCCTTCAATCCGCATTTTCCTTCTATTGCCATCGGCAACTTCCTGTTGACATCAGCCACATCAACATGTACCCATCGGCAATACCTCCTTATCGGCAAACATATCTTCTTTCTCCCTTGACGCTTCTTCCATCAAATTCACCATCGGCGATTTCCTATGCTTCCATCGGTAATTAGACCAACAGCACCTTGATGCCGATGATGAACATCAATTACCCCTTTGCCAATCAACACACTTGGTTTAATATTGACCCTTACAAAAAACGGCGTCAACAACCGCCTAGAGCAAGATGTCCCATGGGGATGGACCGCCACCCATGTTTGATGGGGATGATTTTCCTTATTGGAAAGTGCGGATGCAGGCCTACCTTGAGGCCGTGGATATCGGTGTGCACAAAGCCGCTATCATAGGTGGCACCGTGTTCGCCGAGGATCCCTTCTTTGAGAAGAACAATGCCAAGGCAAAGAATATTCTTTTCTGTGGCATTGGCAAGGATGTGTTCAATCATGTGCGGAATTGCAAAACCGCAAACGATGTTTGGACTAACATTTGTGCGCTACACGAAGGGACCAACTGTGAGCGTGAGGAACGCTACCATTTGGTCATGGCTATGTTGAACTCCTTTACTATGCTTACTAATGAGAATGCTAATGAGATGTACTCACATCTTAATATTCTTGTAGAGGAGTTGAATGGACTCGGGCTCAACCAAATGGTGCCGACCGATGTGGTACGCAAGATATTGTGTGTCTTGCCCATTGAGAAGTATAGCCACATCGTCACGGTGCTTCACCAAAGAGACTTCTCCGCCACTACACCAACTCAAGTCTTGGGCAAGATCAATGCTCATGAGATGTACATGAAGATTGGTGATGGTAGCTCCTCTTCTTCCTCCAAGAAGAAAGAGAAGGAGGAGAAGAAATACTTGACTCTCAAGGCATCTTCCAAGGAGAAGTGCAAGATTCAATATGTCATTGAGAGCGCAAGTGAAGAAGAGGATGATGAAGTCAACATTGCTCTCATGGTGAGGAAGACCACCAATATGTTGAAGAGGCTAAACAAGAGTGGAGTCAACTTTGACTCAAAGAAGAAGAAATTCTTCACAAGCACCTCAAGGAAGCCAATCTCCCAAATGAAGCGCTACAATTGTGGCAATCTTGGTCATCTAGCTCATTCTTACCCCGAAGAGAAGAAAGACAAGTTCAAAAACTTCAAGAACAAGAACAAGTTCAAGAAGTACAAGGGTGGCAATGATAACTCTAGTGATGATGACAAGAAGCAAGACAAGCCATACAAGAAGAAGAAGAACTTCAACTTCCACAAGGTGAAGAAAGATGGCAAGGCTTACATTGTGGGTGATTGGCTCACCGACATTGAGGACTCTAGTGCCTCCTCCGATGATGAGAGTGAAGATGAGAAGGTGGCCGCTTTGGTGATTGGTTCTTCCCTTCCACCGCCACCTCCTCCTTCATCACCGGGCTCATCCTCTACACACCTATGCCTCATGGCTAAAGGTGACAAGAAGGTAAAAATAGAGGATGACGATGATAGTGGTGACTCAAGTGGTAACGATAGTGATGATGAAGAAGCACCTTCCTATGATGAGCTAATTAAAATTTGCAACAAGTACGCTAGCATCATAAGGAGGTACAAAGGTAAAAATGACAAACTACTTGAGGTCAAAGGAAACTTGCATGATAAGCTTGACACCTTGACTAGTGCTAATGATGATTTGAAGCTTGAGATTAACACTCTCACATCTAGCACTAGGGAGCTCAAAACCTCTCTTAAGCAAGCTAATGAGAAACATGATAAGCTTGAGAGGTCAACACAAGAGCTCTACACAAGGTATAACTTGCTAAAAGATGACTACCAAAATTCAAGCAAGAACATGGCACACTAGTGGTAGCAAATGATTTGCTTAATCAAGATCTTGCTACACATGTTGCTACTAACCCGTGTGCTATGTGTGATAGTGCTACCTCTTGTGATATCTTGATTGATGATGTGACTCTTGAGCAAAGTGCTAAGTGCAAGGGCAAGAGAGTTGTTGAAGCCAGCAAGTATGATGACTATGTCAAGATGAGAGAAGAGAACTCAAAGCTCAAGGAAGAGCTAATCACTCTCAAGTCTAACAAGCCTATTGTCATCAAGCCGGCTCAAGAAGAAGACAAGGATGCTATCACCTTGATCACCTCTCTTAAAGAAGAAATTGTCAAGCTCAAGAATGACAAGACCAAGCTCACAAGTGGCTTTGAGAAGTTCACCAAGGGTCACAACCTTCAAAGTGAGCTTTTAATGAGCACCGTCATGAAGAATGAAAAAACCGGCATTGGGTTCAAGGAGAACCAAATCATGAAGGCAAAGGTTGAGATTGAGGCCAAGAATTATTACAAGAACAAGTACAATGGCTACAATCAAGAGTACTCAAAGCCCAAGCCAAGAAGATGCTTTGAGTGTGGTCAAGTGGGTCATTTCGCCTATGATTGCAAGACTCAACCACCCAAGACCTTGCCCAAGCACACTAGGCCATTTGCTCATGAGGCTCACTATGTCATCAAGAAGGACCACAAGGGTAGACCACTAGTAGTGTTCCTTGGTCCACCAATGAAGAACAAGCCTAGAGTTCTTTGGGTTGCAAAGGAGATGGTTACCAAGGCAATGGGGCCCCGCTTTGAGTTGGTTCCCAAACATCAAGCTTAACTCCAAGTTAGTTGTGTGTAGGTGAACTACAAGCCCGGTGGAAGTCATTGGGTGATTGATAGTGGTTGCACTCAACATATGACCGGTGACTCCCGGATGTTCACTACACTTGATGAAGAATGTGAAGGGCAAGACAAGATTACCTTTGGGGACAATTCAAAAGCTAAAGTTCAAGGTCTTGGCAAAGTAGCAATCTCCAATGATCAATCAATATCAAATGTCTTGCTAGTTCAATCTCTAAGCTTCAACTTGCTTTCCGTGGGTCAACTTTGTGATCTTGGATTCCATTGTCTATTCACTCCAACCGAGGTGATTGTGACCAAGATTGAAGATTCATAAATGATATTCAAAGGGTTTCGGCACAACAACCTCTACTTAGTGGACTTCACCTCAAATGAAGTCGAATTGCAAACATGTCTATTCTCCAAGAGTTCTTTGGGTTGGCTTTGGCATAGAAGATTAGCTCATGTGGGCATGTCAACTTTGAAGAAACTTGTCAAGAAGGAGATGGTTAGAGGTGTGAAGGATGTGGTGTTTGAGAAGGATAAATTGTGTAGTGCTTGTCAAGCCGGCAAGCAAGTGGCCAACACCCATCCCACCAAAGCTTTCATGTCAACCTCAAGAGTCCTTGAACTACTTCACATGGATCTTTTTGGCCCCACTACCTATGCTAGTCTTGGAGGGAATCTCTTTTGCCTAGTGGTGGTTGATGATTATTCAAGGTACACTTGGGTGTTCTTTCTTCAAGACAAGGGAGAGACTCAAGCTATTTTCAAGAAGTTTGCAACAAGGGCTCCCAAGGAATTTGAAATTTGAAGAAATGTATGATTTGGAATTTGAAGAAACTAATGGCTCCCAAGGAGCGCTTGAGGATATTGATGTAGGTGATGAACCTTTGAGGGAGGCAATGAAGAATATGCCAAATGGTGTTATCAACCCGCAAGAGGTGGAAGAAGTAGAAGATGATGGTAATCAAGATCCTTCTCCACCCCGCACGCCTCGAGTTGAAGAAGATCAAGTGAGGGAAGCTCAAGAAGATACCTTCATCCCTCAAGATCAAGCCGAGGCCGAAGCAAGCAATGTTGAAGCACCACGTCCCGCTCCTCAAGTTCATGATAGAATATCAACACCTATCCTTCAAGCACACCCCAATGATCTAATCATAGGAAGTCCATCAAGGGGAGTAATGACTCGTTCTAGACTTGCATCTTATGTTGAACATCACTCTTTTGTTTCCTTTGTTGAGCCTACTAGTGTTGAGGACGCACTTACAGATCCGGATTGAGTGAATGCCATGAATGAAGAACTCAACAACTTCACCCGGAACCAAGTGTGGACACTTGAAGAAAGGCGAAAGGGAGCAAGAATCATTGGCACCAAGTGGGTGTTTAGGAACAAGCAAGATGATCAATGCGTTGTTGTGAGGAACAAGGCAAGGTTAGTGGCAAAGGGGTTCTCTCAAGTAGAAGGACTTGATTTTGGAGAGACCTTTGCCTCGGTTGCAAGACTTGAAGCCATCCGTATCCTTTTGGCGTATGCACTAGTAGAGATCTGACCTTCTGTGACGTACTTAGTTCGTCACTGAAGATGCTAAAAATGTCACCAAGTGTAATCTGTGACGAATTTGTGAAAAAATGGGATCGTCGTAGAGGTCGCACCACGTTTGATCTATGGTGACGAAATGGATTTTTTCGTCATGGATGTGTCTCTATTCTGTGACGAAAACACATCATCGCGGATGTGATTTCTTTTCTGTGACGATCTGTTTTGGTCACGATTTAGCGCCCGCTGTTGCGCCAAAACGGCGACGTTAACGTCGTTTGCCACGTTAACGGCGTTTGTAACCTGTGACGGTCCGATTTGGTCACAGATTGACCAATGGTATCGTCATAACGGCCCAACGACGCTTGCCAAGCAGGATGCTGACTGGGCTGATGACATCATTGCTGACGTGGCGCATGATGTCATCGCTGACCCGGATGACGTCAGCGCTGACCCGGATGTTGCGTTGCCGCCACATGGACCAATCATATTTTACCACGTGGCTTGTTCCGGTTGTTTCTAGTTTGGTCACAGATTATTGTTTGAAATCGTCACGAAAGATGAAAGAGTTTGGTAACAGCTTGTGGTGCATTTCCACCACATGGCTTGTTCCGATTGGTTCTTATTTGGTCACAGATTGTTGTATGAAATCGTCACGGAAGATGAAAAATTTTGGTCACAACTTGCACTACGTTGCCGCCACGAGGACCAATCAAATTTAGCCAGGTGTCTTGTTTTGATTGGTTGTTATTTGGTCACATATTGCTATTTGTGTTGACACAAAATGAGACGTACTGTGTCTCACACACAACAAGCCGGAAAGCGTGACTTCAATCGGGTAACCGAGTGCTTCGAGAATCGAGAACGTGCCAGTCAGTTTGACCTAAAACTAACAAGGGATGAAAGTCATTAGATATAAACTGGAACGTGCCGGGTAATACCAGACAGTTCCATATGTACGGCCCTGAAGCCACTTACAATGACATACAACTATGAAAGCTATCTGCCACCAGGTATTATGGAATGTTCGGCTAAAATAAACATGTAACACGCAACCCACTGATTGCCGGACGTGCATGCATGAGAAAAAGGACATACGAACGACTCGTAATTGATTATAAGTTAAAGTATGACCAATCTCGGCAATCAGCCGAATTGGGGTCCATGATGAAGGAAACACGTAAGCAAACATGATTAAACTAATCTAAAGCCTGCATCTGCCGCACGACACCCAGCGTCATCAAAGCTTAAACATGGATAACATGCATGAACCCGTAACACGTGACAATCTAGATTCAAACTAATTCGGCTATTTTTAGATATAAGATCTACTCATGGAAACAACAAGGGAGGAATTCATGATAACGTAGATAGATCTATATAAACTAACAAGAGCTGAACCGTATCAATCTAGATTGGGCAAAAGAGTATTTGCAAATACATAAAGATTATATAAAACATGCAACACGATAACTTAATGAACCCAATAGATCTTGCCAAATCTATTGGAGCCGATAACTATCTTGCTTTTGCTAAGCATACAAGCAAATATCCGCCGCACGGCATCTACTTATAAACAAAACACAGGCGAAGACCTCTTGATTATTGAACAAAGATCCGTCGCACGATCATTGATAATAAACAAGACTACTTGCATCAATATCTAAATCCACCGCATGATACTAGACATGATAACAAGGTTGCCATGACTTACGGAGGTCGACGGATTGATGATTCCTCTCGAAGAACTCGACGACTCGACAAAAGGGACTCGAAGTTGGCACAGTGCCAGTTGTATTGATCTGAGAGATGATTTTTTACAATGGCCAAGGGTTTATATTTATACCCATAGGTGATGACTTTTGGCTAACCGATATATAAAACTCATGTATCTAAATAAAAGGAAATAATAAAATATATAGACTCCACGATTTCCTTTCTAGCAGAGTCAACTCCCTTGCACTTGGGCCAATGCGGTTGATGTCGTGGCCTTTCCAAGAATAATTAGAGACGTGCTTGACCTTCCAAGTATTAATATCTGATCAGCCTTGTATATACATATACGTATATGACATATATCCTTTTGATCCTCGTATATGTGTATATATCTTGATTTTTTTTTGCACTTTCCTTCGGATGTCACGTGTAACATGCACGCATATCTCTCTTTCCTTAAATCTTCTCCATGTGCATGCAGATTACAAAATAATATTCTTTGGCCACCGAGCAATTCTTAAACGTCACAACTCATAAGCTTCCTTTGAATAATATCCCCGGCTACTGAACGTCAACGGTTGATTCCTTTCCTTATTTGCATGGATCCAAGCACGACCAATCACAAAGCTTCATGTTTCCATCCGAGACATGTAAATTTCCTTAAATAGCTTGGCCAAATATTTCCCTCACGTGTAATCTCCAGTATATAGATAGATGGTAACAAAACCATATTTCTCGGCATAATTCCATAAATAATAATTCATATAATGCTGCTTGAACGTGACGCATCTCGTGGCAATATTTCTCGACAAACCAAATTCTGGTGTCAACAATTTGAAATCATCACTGAACATGGAAGATGTTCGTCATAGCTATTGATTTGAAATCGTTACAAAATGCGGTTTGTAATCGTCTCCGAAGACGCCATCATTTTCGTTAGATAAATGCAGATAATAATTAAATTGCAATTCGGAAATTATACTAGAAAAACCACATAATTACACTCAGCATACAGCTCAGTTCACACCATCACCGCAATTAAGTTTCAACGAGCATACAACTCAGTTCACTACCTCATCACCACACCACTTCACATAACACAACAACATACAATTAAGTTTCTGAGTACCCAAAATCAAAGCTCAAACACAGCAGCACTGACCAGGAGCCCTCATGTCGAGGAAGAAGGATTACCATTGTCCACGAAGAGCCTCTTAATGAGCGCATTGCTCTCCTCCATCGACTTGAACTTATTCTCTGTCTACGCCTTGTACTCCTCCACGTCTCTCTATTTCTTCACCAGGCTTTCATCAGCGGCTTCACTTCTCTTCCTGAGCTCATCGAGTTCACCTTGAACAGCAGCCTCTGCTACAGCCTTTGCTTCAGCTGCAAGTCATTCCCGAAGCTCGCTTTCATCTGATGATTTTGACTTGCAGGATGTCGGTGTTTTCATGCCAGCGCTCTTCAGGAAATGGGTTGAGCTTCTCTGGGAGAGCACCTTGGACACAAGCTCCACACTTGATGGTGCCGTCCCACCTTCATCAACAGGTTCACCCCTCAGGTTTTCCATATCAACCTGAAATATCATGAACATAAAACAGTTACGTGTTAATGGTTGACAAAGAACAACATGAGAGATGTTACTTATTGCAATAATTTGAGGAAGACATGTGACACAAGATGAATATATCAAACAAATTAACTTACGATTGCGTCCATTGCTGCTAAACTGAGGCCATGTTTCTTGTTGTAATGGCAGGTCTGGAAGGCCTCCACCGCATCTAGTTCTTCACTCGGATCTAAGATGGGTTCTTCTCGGCTTCTCTTCTTCTTCTGTTTCGTGGATAAACAATGACAGTAAAATTTGTCTCATCAGATTTCATGCAAGATAATGTGCTCAGTGCAAATGTGTATGGAGACTAGTTCAATGTACTTTGAACTTACATATTCATGCAAGTGTGCCATGTAGCAGCGAGAACCCGTAGCCTGTTGAAACTTGACTTTACTATGGTTCTACTTGTTCTTTTCACAGGTTTCCTACAAGAGAATTAACATGTTAGATGAGATTATAGGTTCAAAACGAAGAGATCTTTGGAAACTGATTGTGAAACAAGCATATATGGCAAGATACTCATACCATGTTCTTTGGATCAGACCACTTTGCAGTTAGTGCCCTCCACTCTTCATCAGTCATGTAAGGAACATGAGAAGTTTAGGTACACTATTTGCAGGTACACCATTGAAGTATTTCTTCTTCAGCCGATAACGATTATTTTTTATCGCAGACCACATCATATCAGTGCAAGCTTCAGTTGTTGCATCATTATTAGGAATGGTCAAGCGTCCCTAGGTAAATGAGAATTCCATATTTAGTTAGTCAGTTCAGGTTAAGCATGTATACATGTTAAGAATAAAAGCAGTAATGCACTTACATTTAGCTGCGTTACAAAAGTCTTGTAGTATTTGTCGTCTTTCTTGTAATCTTTCCAATGAGGTAGGACAGACATGTTTTCCCGAACAATGATGCCAGCCTCTGATGCAAACTTGGCAGCTTGGACAGGATCATGAGGCCTTTTATTGCCTTCATCAACAGCTATGGGCAATCTCCTTTTCATAGCTTTTGTCATCTTGTCCAGTTGTTTTCCGTTAGTTGCTTCCCTAGGTCTCCTTGGAGCTCACTCTGCAGTAGCTACAAAATAGAATCCACATTTGATGAAATGTTTTTGTTTCATGTAAATGAGCAAAAGAGATGTCATAGTTCAATTAAAAAACTATAACTTGTCTGAAGTTCCTTCACCTCCATCTACATTGCCTTCATCACCACCTGTACTGTCAAGACCAGCAGCTCCACTGTCTTCCTCTGCAGGTTGTCTCTCATGATTAGTAACTCCAAGTGTAGCACAACTGTCTGGTATGGCATCACCAGCATCTGTACGAGCCTCTACACTGTCCCCATTTGTAGCTTCACTATTAAGCCTTTTTGATGATCTTCTTTGGACTCCAGAATGCTGCACCTGTGATTCTACAGCTGCCCTTACCCTCTTGTTCCTACTTCCTGGCGTCATGTTAGGATTTCTCTTCTTTGACTTTGAAGTGAGGGTTTTACTTGTACCCCTAGTAGGATACTGTGCAAAAAAAGTCAGTCATGTGCAATATTAAGCAAGACCATATATTAATTACATGTATGAAATAAACAAGATGAATCTGAAAAGCATGATCATATATTAAAGATCGGATTGAAAACATTCAAATGCAATTCAAATTTTCTCCATCCACTACATGGAAGGTTAAAAAAGCACCTTAATTGTTAGGGGTTGTGGCTGCTCATCAGATTCAGTGTCATCATTATCATCATCACTATCTCCTTGCTCATCATCGCCAAGGAGATACTCTGATGACTCTGAATCTGAACTGTTGGTTTTCTTGTTTCCTGATTTTTTCCCCTTAGCTGATGAAGGTTGTGGTACAGAATTATTAACCTCAGCAGCTAGATGTTCCAGTCCCATTGCTTGCAATTTCTTTTTATTCTCCACCACATGTATATCCCGTAGCCTCTCATAATCGGTTATTGGAGGTGGTATTACTTGCAAGATAGCACAATGTGTGTCTATTAGTTCATAAAAAGGAGTTTACTAAGAACTAGGAGGTCATACTAATTGGGTACATAAGAGGGCAAGAGTTTACTAAGAAAGAGATGGGATAGGGTTTTTTTAGAAAAGGGACTATATTAATATCCCAGCTTCAGCATCGACTAATATATGCATATGGTTGTTAGTTATTACAAACAAATTAGAGCGAAGGCAGAGTACAGGTGATATGTGAAGTAACAGAACTTCATGAATTACTACTTTCAAGTGAGATTGGGGGCATAGATATTCCAAATCTGTATATAAATTATTAATTTGCACGGCCTATGCAAAGCTAAAGGGGAGTAGGAACCATACGAATGAGAGAAAACTGAATTTGTGAACAATGGAGGTGTATTACCTTCTTCTTGTGCAGGTTGGTTTTTGCGTTTCCCCCTAGTTGCAACCATCGAGGTCCTCAAAGGGGAAGCGGAGCTGGTGCAGTGAACCCTTGTCGACAAGGAAGCAGATCCAATGCGAAGTCCTCGGCGATGACCCAAATCCTGCGATGGTTAGGGTTACGTCATTGCGAATGAAACGCGAATGGGGCCAGAATGTTCTAGGGACGAGATAGAAAGGGATGCGGCGACCGAAGTAGTCGGCGACAACACAACTCGTCGCCGGCTGTGCTAGGAGACGAAGTAGTCTGCCGCTTTGGTGGGGGGGGAATAGATTGAAAGGGGGAGGGGAACAACTCGTTGACGACGGTTGTGTTCCGGCTGGGCGATGAGGTACCTGGTCGTCGTGGTGGAGGAAGCAGCTCGTCGACGGTGGTTGATTGCAGGCGGCGGCTGCGGCTGCTAGGGTATGAGAAATGGGGGGACTCACAGGAATGAATCGAATAAAGGGGGTAAATGGGTGATTAGAGGCGGGATAAATTTTCGGTACAACAAGCTAGGGACTAATTAGTGGGGGATAAATTAAGGGGACTAAATTTTTTGGCGCTCTTTTCTTTGGGCACAAGCTGTGGTATGTCGTAGTTAAGTAAAACCGCATCGAAATAATGCTAAAATCACTTCGATATCGCAGTGGTAAGGCATGTTGATTTTGGTGCCATGCTCCTGGGTTTGAACCCTTTAGGAGGCTACTTTTTGTTTTTTCTAATATTTTTGTGATCTTCACTTTTTTTTTTTTCCTATGTCTTTTTTTCCTTGGATTCATGTATATTTTGGATATCAACGACAATGGTTCACCAACTCATCCATGTGCACATTTTTTTACAACATTATACACCACAAATAAAAGACATACGAATTGATAACTGATTCATACCATACATTCACCAACTCATCCATACATCATACCAAACAAACTGCAGTTCATACATTGATCAACTACTTCAAAACAGTGACATAGGGCCACACACACACACACAAAAAAGGTCACTTCAACATATGAACGACAAGCATGGCAATCAGAACACCTACGAGCACATAAGCTACAAAATAGGTATCAAGAACAACATGCATGCCCTTCTTGTCTGCAATCTTCATCTCCTTCTTCTCAACTTCAGGCTTCATTGCATTAGTCGGATGTTCAACTTGCATCTGTAGTTTCCAAAACTCATTTGCAAGTCTATTCAGCGATTGATTCAACAGTTTCAGCTTTCCCTACAATGAACACAACAAGCATAACTAGGAACACCCTTCCCTGTCTGCAAACTCATTTGTTCCACAACCATCAGCTGCTCCTCAGAGCGGATGTAGGGACAGGTAGTATCATCATCCTTCGATCAAAACAAATGATGTAAAATCAGCCAACCATCGACAAAAAGTGAGAACAACAATGTCAGAAAATAGACCTTGATGTTACATGGGCACTTGAGGAACCACTGGCCAAGTGTCGCCTCCTGCTTGCTCTGGATCCTAACCAAAGGAAGATGGAAATATGGGCACTCCCTTCTTTTGCTGGGTGACGAGCTCGAGCACGCAGAATGCTTCATCGGCGGCGAGCTCGTCGTCTGGTGGTGCTCAGCGAGGTGGTAGCTAGGGTTTGCCGAGTGAACAGGAGAGGCAGAGAAGAGAATGGAGTAGATGAACGGGGATGAAAGGTCACAGAGTGGCGCGGTGGCACGGCGGGTGGTGGCCGCTGTTGTGGGTGCACTCAGGGGGGCAAGAACTACTCGTGGGCGCGCCGACGGCTGTGTTGAGCGGTGGTGCGGTGGTCGGCGGCTGATTCGGGGGATTAGGGGGCTTGGGGGATTGGGGGTGCTGGCCGTTAGGAGTAGAGGCTGACAGGGTAGATCCACCTGGTTAGGCCTTTAGATGGGTGGACTCGGCTGACCATGATCAAGAGGCTGACCGATGGGCCCTAGCACGCCTAATTTCTTTCAAAACTGATTTTGGGATAGCAAATGATCTCAAATTAAAAAGCCTATATCAAGAGTGTTGTAGAACTCATCGAGATTTACAAATATTGGTTTACCCAAAACTCCATTTGACAAAGTTTTAACAAACTAAATTTTGAAATTAAGTAGATGACAACTTTTAGCAAGATTTTGGAAGTTTAAATGATCCCAAATTAAAAAGTCATGAATACCAAGTTTTCATAACTAATTGAGATCTACATTTCATATGTAGGCCGTTTTTCATTTGAGAAAGTGATAATAACATGTGGTACATATTTTTCATATCACTCATATAGTTTCTTAAACTATATGAGTGATCTATAGGATTAGTGAACAATGTGTATCACCACTTTCTCAAATGAAAAAATGACCTATATATGAATTGTATATCTTATTGAGTTATGCAAACTTGGTATTCATGACTTTTTTATTTGGGGTCATTTAGTGTTACAAAATCTTGGTTGACTTTGTCATTTTAGTAAATTCAAGATATTTCTTTGTAACATCAAAACATCTTCGAAGTAATATCAGTAACAATATGATATCACTATGTATTATGATTTTAGATATTTTTAGGAAAAAAATCATCCAACTTGAAGCTCAAATGAGGGAGAAAAAACTATTACAAGTGGTAGGAAGAGATTAAAAAGAAAAAATGTGTGTTGAGCGGCGGTGATGTGGTCGGCGGCTGATTCGGGGTGACGGTGGGGATTGGGCGGGAATCGGGTATTTTGGGGGGGATTGGGGGCTGCTGGTCGTTGGGAGTAGAGGCTGACAGGGTAGGTCCAACTGGTTAGCCCTTTAGATGGGTGGACTCGGCTAACCATGGTCAAGAGGCTGACCGATGGGCAATAGCACGTCTAACTTCTTTAAAAACTAATTTTGGGATAGCAAATGATCTCAAATTTAAAAACCTATAACAAGAGAGTTGTAGAACTCATCGAGATCTACAAATATTGTTTTACCCAAAATTCCATTTGACAAAATTTTAACAAACTAAAATTTAAATTTAAGTAGATGACAACTTTTAGCAAGATTTTGGAAGTTTAAATGATCCCAAATTTAAAAGTCATGAATAACAAGTTTTCATAACTCATGGAGATTTACATTTCATATGTAGGCCATTTTTCATTTGAGAAATTAGATGAGTGAAATTGGAGTTGTTGTTTTGGAAATCATCTATGTAGAAGTTGCAGAGAAATCACACAACATTGAGATATGAAAATAAAATTATATATCTCCAAAATGTTGTTAGGATAGCTTTGTGATGAGCAATTTATATCAGATAATCAATGTGGTTTCTGCAGTCTTCTTGATTTGAAATGGTATGTGCTTTGTTCATGTGTGCATCTTATCTGTTGTGTTTGTCTAAGTGATACACTTCTTGGCATCTCTGTGCAGACTTGCGTTGCATGTCTGGTGAAGGAGTTGAAGGAGAAGGATAGGACGATCAAGCGACTGAAGCGTCGGGTGAAGCAACTGGAAAAGAAGAAGTAGTTCAGGAAAGTCTAGTGGAAGCACCTCGACGCCTAATTGTACATATATGATGCAGACTACTATGAAGCACCTAGATGGCTTTTGCTTGTTTTTTGGATGTATGAGGAAGTGTTTTTGATGAACCTCGTAGTCGTAGCTCAATATATGGTGTTGTTATATTGTCTTTTAGGATATAGTGATGGAAGTATGAATAACTTAGGAACTGGTGTTGGATGTATGAACTTAAGTCTCACTTGGTGATGGATGTAAGAACCTTATAGCAGTAATGTTTATCTAATCTGCCTTGTGTCATAGCAGTCTGGTGGTTTTTCCAGTGATCTTATATATAACTGTGATGTACAATAATCAGAAGTCATATAATTATGTGATGTAATATAATCTCAACTCATATAATTCTCTGCTATCAAATAATGTCAACTATAATTCTGAGGAAAAAACTGAACTCAACAAAAAAAACTCTCTTGAACTATGTGCATAAAGTCCAGCCAAGTATCCATACTACAAATCATCATCTTCATCATCTGTGGACATGACATCATTGTTGTCAATGCCACCATCACTACAATATTGCTCCATTGTATCATCCTCATCCTCATTCTCACTCTCTTCAAGATTAATAGAAGCTTCCTTCTTGTTCCTTATAAGTTCCTGTAAATTGCCTTCAATTATAGTGGCTTGTCCACCTTCAACATTGTGCAAAGCCTCATTATCATCACCTTCTTGCACTACATGCTCAATATCAGAACAATCATCATCCTGATGCACATCATGACTGCCCTGTTCTATTTCAACCACATCATAAATATTCCTATGTTCAAATTTCTGCACAACTCGCCAATCTCTACATTGTGGAGTTGTATCTTGCAGGTAAAATACCTTTTTTGCTTGCTCTACCAAGATGAAAGGAGCAGTCTTGTACCAAAATGATTGTACATTGATGGATTTGAAATGTTTGTCATCTCGTAGGCCCATGGTCTTGCCTACTTGGTTGTACCAATCGCATCGAAATAGAACCACCGTCCGACGAACTTGATAATCTGAGGGATATAGCAACTCAATAACCTCTTTAAGGACACCATAAAAATCCATGCTATTTCCAGCATGTGAACCTTCAGTCATTACACCACTGTTTTGTGTCTGCATGAACTTCTCACGATCTGCAGTGCTATACCGCACTCCATTAATCTTGCAACCAGCACTAATCCTAACTCGCTGAACTGGACCACATGACAGTGCCCATAGTCCTTCGCTAACCGATTCTGGATTCTCACTGCGCTTCTTTTCAATCTGTTGCAACAAAATTACTCAGGTCGCCATTTACATATGGATAATAATGCATTTACTAGGCCTATAAACAAAATGTTGAGTGACTTACATGGGACTTAAACCACTTTGCAAATCCCTGTTCGACCATTTGATCTACTTCATCTAGAGGTGCACCTTGCTGCACTAACTCCTCCATGTACATGCTGTAGGAAAAAAATCGATTCGTAAGAATGATTCCAAATTTAAAAATAAAACACAAACAAAATCTCAAACATACTTACTCCAAATAGTCCTCTGCGTCTTCAGCATTATGCACCACATACCAAACTTACTTATTTATGATAGCATGATCAATGTACTCGGTCGTACTAGCTCCAACAAGAGTAGCACCATGCTTAAAAACAGATATGTCATTAGCCAATGGCATCTCTGTACCACTATCGTCGTCCTGGTTAAATTTAGTGTCAACATCCCCCATGTACCTAGAACAAAAGGTCAAGGTGTCACTTGCCATATATGCCTCAGCAATTGATCCTTCCGGCCTAGCCCTGTTCCTTACAAAATTCTTCAAAGTGTCTAGTCGCCTTTCTATTGGGTACATCCATCCATACTGAACAGGTCCTCTAAGCAGTGCCTCATCGGGAAGGTGGACACACAGGTGCACCATGACATCAAAGAAGGCAGGTGAAAAGATTTTCTCAAGCTTGCATAGGATCAATGGAATTTCTACTTTCAGCCGTTTCACAACATCTATCCTTAGATTTCTACTGCATAATTCCCTGAAGAAGGTCCCCAGCTCTGCAATTGCCTCATATACATCCTTCCTCGCTAATCCTCTAAGGCCAGCGGGTATGATTCTTTGCAGGAGTATGTGGCAAGAATGTTGGGAATATGCCCTAGAGCTAATCATGTAGATGATTATATTCCGATTGTATCCATGATTAATAAAGTGTTATTTGAATATCCATTATAGACAACTAGTATTGATTGACGATTATGTGAATTGTTTGTGGAACTCAATTACTTGAATGGTTATTCTAAAAGTTGTCCCTGGTCGGCATTATTGTAAGAACACACTTGAATATTAGACCAGCATATGTATTAGTTGATGGCTATGTTTCACAAGTCATAGACATGGAGATGTCAAACTAATAATGTGGGCACATGTGAGACATGTAGGCTGGACTGACCCAACAAGAGAAAGTCTCTATTCATTTCATGTACGTTATGTCCTTAGACCTGAGATTGTGGTATGTACTCAAGATGTGAAACGATCTACTTAGAGACTATCAAACGCTACTCCGTTATTGGGTAGTTATAAAGGTGGTCCTTGGGTGGTCGGGAAACATGCTATGAGACATAGACAATCAAGATGGAATTTGCCCCTCTCTTCGTGAGAGAGATATCACTGGATCACTCATGTGATTGGATCAACAAATACATGGCCATGCTTGGGTTAAGTGTTAACCCACGAGTTGAACCATATATCGAGTGGCGAAGGGAATAACTTGTACATAGTCATAGTGGTTCGTCTGATATGATCATAGCGTATGCATAGGAGTTGACACGCCTTGATAGAGGCCGCTATCAACTATTGGTCGAGTAAGAGTACTTGGGCCATGTCTATGTATGCGTGAGCCCATAGGGTCGCACGCTTAAAGGGCTGGAAGCCTAATTCGGGTTGGACCCGAATTAGACTAGGTTTAGGGTTACTAATGGGCCTCCATCGTGGGAGCTTGTCAGGACGCCTATATAAGCAAGGGGTGGGCGCAGGGCGAGATTGATCCACGCCTTTTGACAGCCGCCGTCGCCTCCCCACGCTCGCGCCTTTTTGCTCCTCGCGGACCTAGCAGTCCGGAGGCGCAACGCTTCCTCCCTGCACGTGTGGGATTCCTCGGAGGTGCTGCATCTGGAGCACAAGGACGAACCGCGCGAAGGGGACGTTGAGACGGACGACCACGCAACTGCACTGCCTGCTGGGACGCGCACGACTACATCAAGTCATCTTCCACTGCACCTGCGCGTCTAGTGGTAATCCCGTAACCTGTAACTAGCAGTAGATCCTGGTTTATGAGGTCGAAAAGTTTTGTTTTCCGGCTAGCGTAGCAACCTCGTATTCCTTCAGTGGTATCAGAGCTGTTACTGCCTCGTTATAGGTTCAGATCCTAGCATATGGTGATATGCGGGTTTTATGATGAATCTCAGACTTTGGTTCATGTCTTGCTGCGATGGTATTGCATCGACCTACTCGTACCGGTCGGAATTCCGCCATCCGAGTTAACAAATGCAAGTAAATCCAGTCAAGGCGAGTTGGAGATCAATTAGATTGATCGAATTGAAACCTAGGTCAGAAGCCGGGCACATGTGATGCGCGTCGGGAGTAGATGCGATCTATGTAATCCGAGTCAAATTTTGGGCTGATGAGATCAGTCCGATGAGATTTTCATAGTGATTCCATAGATGCGATCTATGTAACCGCCGTTGCTATCTGCTATAGCGCCTAGAATTGTTCTACGCCTAACTTGTTTTTGCAGGAGCTGATGTGGTTGGTATGGCCTATGTGATTGTATGTAATTTTCATGCCCTGCGTGACATGTAAGCAACACGGCTGGAGCCACATGTGTTGTCTTTTGATGTATTGGCCTGCGTGCCATCTTGTGATCTTGCGACTATGTAATTAGTATAGCTTGCGGTAAGATAGTTCTTGGAGGACTTATCACAAGAAGGATGTCACACTGGATCATGGAGATGAAGATCACCATGATGGGCAAGATGATGGAGATGAAGATCACCATTATTTAAAGGGCCATACCAAGTCACTATGTGTGAATGTGATTCTCATTTTATTCTACTTTTGTTGTTCGCTATTATGTTTTGTCTACATAAATATGATAGTAAAGTAGAATGATCCTCAGCAATGTTTAAGTTGTATGCTTCCCCAAACCTTGCACTGTCACGTGTCTTGTATGATTGGTGGTGGGTCTATGAAATTAGGGTGCCACTGATCTTCCTTGACTAGACAGGTTCGTGTCGGACACTTACTAGCAGAAGGTTTGGTTACTTGAACAAGGTTATCCTAACGGTTAGGGACCTTGAAGCATGGGGAGGTTGAGCGTAGCATAGAGATGCTGCCCAACAACAAGAGTCATATGTGATATGATTAGCAAAGTGTTGCTTACCGATCTACCATCTCTTCTAGCGGTGATGCTAAAGCTCACTGGTTGACTTGTTAGTTGTGGGTCTTGAATCACTAAGTATCAATTGAGGGATATTGATTTTAGTGGGAGTATGTTTTATTTTGATATAACTTACTCCTTCATGGATACATTGTCTTAGTATTTTGCATTACTTTTGTTGTAGATGGCTCCCAGTAATCAACCATTTACTTTGCGATCAATTCTTGAGAAAGATAAGTTGAATGGAACAAATTATGCGGATTGGATCCGCAGCCTGAGAATTGTTCTCAGGGCTGAGAAAAAGGAAGATATTCTAGACACCCCATTACCAGATGAACCTGATGATAATGCACCTACTGCAGAGAAAACCGCTTACAAGAAAGCATGTGATGCTGATCTTGAAGTGGGTTGCCTCATGCTTGCTTGTATGGAACCTGATCTACAGATGCAGTTCGACAACAATCATTCAGCGAACGATATGATCGTGGCACTTGAAGATATGTTCCAAACTCAAGCGCGGACTGAAAGGTTCAATGTCTCTAAGGCGCTTGCAGAAACCAAGCTGGCTGAGGGCGCTCCTGTAGGGCCACATGTAATCAAGATGGTTGGTTACACTCAGAGGTTGGAGAAGCTGGGCTTCGCAATTGGCCAAGAGTTGGCAACTGATTTCATTCTTGCGTCTCTTCCGCCCAGTTATGGAAACTTCATCTCGAACTACCATATGCATGGGGCGGAGAAGGGCTTGAATGAATTGTGTGGCATGCTTAAAACAGCAGAAGCTGATATCAAGAAGGCAGCAGGCAGTAGCCATGTGATGGCGGTCCAAAACAAGCCTAACTTTAAAAGGAGGGCTGGGTGGAAGAAGAAGGCAAAGGCTAAAGATGAGATCTCTAAGCCAAACCCTCCTCCTGCCAATGGACCAGCTGCTGAAGCAATATGCTTTCATTGTAAGGGGAAAGGTCACTGGAAGAGAAACTGCAAGCTGTACTTGGAGTCCTTAAAGAAGGATGGCGGTAGTAAAGGTACTCCCGCTGCTTGTACACTTGTCGTTTATGTTACAGATATTTTTCTCGCTGATTCTTACATTAACTCCTGGGTATTTGATACCGGATCGGTTGCTCATATTTGCAATACGATGCAGGGAATGGTAAGAAGTAGAAGCACGAGAAGAGGCAAAGTTGATTTCCGTGTGGGCAACAATGCAAGAGTTGCTGCGTTGAGCGTTGGGACGATGCAACTTCACCTCCCGTCAGGATTTATCATGGAATTGAATAATTGTTATTTTGTTCCTAGTTTAAGTCGAAACATTGTGTCACCTTCATGTTTGATGAAGGATGGTTATTCATTTGCGAGTAAAGACAATGGTTGTGTGATCTCAAAGAATGACATGTTTGTGGCTTTTGCATCCATTGTGAATGGATTGTTTATTTTAAATCTTGATGATACACCTATTTGTAATGTTAATGCTAAAAGGCTCCGGCTTAATGAGTTAAGTTCTACATATATGTGGCATTGTCGTTTGGGTCATATAAGTGAGAATCGCATGAAGAGGCTCCATGATGATGGTCTTCTAGCTTCGTTTGATTTTGAATCATACGAGACATGTGAGGCTTGCCTACTAGGCAAGATGACCAAGGCGCCATTCAAAGGATTTCCTGAGAGGGCGTCTGACTTGTTGGAACTCGTACATACTGATGTATGTGGACCAATGAGCACGACAGCTAGAGGTGGATTTCAATACTTCATAACTTTTACTGATGACTTTAGTAGATATGGATATGTCTACCTAATGAAGCATAAGTCTGAAACATTTGAAAAGTTCAAAGAATTTCAGAATGAAGTAGAGAATCAACGTGGCAAGAAAATTAAAGCCTTGCGATTTGATCGAGGAGGCGAATATTTGAGCCATGAGTTTAGCAATCATCTAAAGAGTTGCGGAATTGTTCCACAGCTTACGCCACCTGGAACGCCTCAGAGAAACGGCGTGTCCGAGCGACATAATCGGACTTTGTTGGACATGGTTCGGTCTATGATGAGCTAGTCAGACCTACCACTCTCATTTTGGGGATACGCTCTAGAAACAGCCGCTTTCACATTGAATAGGGTACCGTCTAAGTCCGTAGTCAAGACACCATATGAGATATGGATTGGTAAGAGTCCCAGTTTGTCTTTTCTAAAGATTTGGGGTTGTGAAGTTTATGTCAAACGACTTATGTCAGATAAACTTACACTCAAGTCAAACAAATGCTTTTTCGTGGGATATCCAAAGGAAACTTTAGGGTATTACTTCTACAACCGATCAGAGGGCAAAGTGTTTGTTGCTCGGAATGGTGTTTTCTTAGAGAAAGAGTTTCTCAACAAAGAGAAAAGTGTAGAGAAGGTGTATCTTGAAGAAGTTCAAGATGAGCCAATAGGAGATAACTCTACGAGTGATGCTAATGTAGCAGAACAAGTTGAGATACCTGTGGCAAGAGAAACACCACCACAACCATGAAGGTCAGCAAGAATCCGTGAGGCACGTGGGGAAGTGTTGTTGTTAGACGATGACGAACCTGCAACGTACGCGGAAGCAATGATGGACCCAGATTCCGAGAAATGGCAAAGTGCCATGAGATCCGAGATAGATTCCATGGGAGACAATCAAGTTTGGAACTTGGTTGACCCGCCTGATGGCGTTAAACCTATTGAGTGCAAGTGGGTCTATAAAAAGAAAAAGGATATGGATGGAAATGTTCACGTCTATAAAGCTCGACTTGTTGCAAAGGGTTTTCGGCAAGTTCAAGGAGTTGACTACGACGAGACATTCTCGCCGGTAGCGATGCTTAAATCTATCCGGATCATTCTAGCAATTGCTGCTTATTTCGATTATGAGATTTGGCAGATGGATGTTAAAACAGCCTTTCTAAATGGAAATTTGGAAGAGGACGTGTATATGATACAGCCCGAAGGCTTTGTTGATCCTAAAAATGCTGGAAAAATATGCAAGCTACAGAAATCCATTTATGGATTAAAGCAAGCATCTCGGAGTTGGAATATTCATTTTGATGAAGTGATCAAAGGGTTTGACTTTCGTCAGAATGAAGAAGAACCTTGTGTTTACAAAAAGGAAAGTGGGAGCGTTGTTGTATTTCTAATCTTGTATGTGGATGACATACTATTGATTGGGAATGACATTCCTATGTTGCAATCTGTAAAGACTTCACTGAATAATAGTTTTTCTATGAAGGATTTAGGAGAAGCAACATACATTTTGGGCATCAAAATCTATAGAGATAGATCAAAGAGGCTTATAGGATTAAGTCAAGAGACATACATTGACAAGGTGTTGAAACGGTTCAACATGGAACAATCCAAGAAAGGGTTCTTGCCTATGTCACATGGTATACGTTTCAGCGAGAAGCAGTGTCCTTCGACAGCTGATGAGCGGAAACGAATGAGTAAGGTTCCATACGCTTCGGCAGTTGGTTCCATCATGTACACCATGATATGTACTCGCCCAGATGTCTCATATGCTCTAAGTGTTGCGAGCAGGTACCAAGCCAATCCAGGTGAGAGTCACTGGACGCTTGTTAAAAACATTCTTAAGTACTTGAGAAGGACTAAAGATGTGTTCCTAATCTATGGAGGTAATGAGGAGCTCGTTGTAAATGGTTACACCGATGCTAGCTTCCAAACTGACATAGATGATTCACAGTCTCAATCAGGTTTTGTGTTCACAATTAATGGTGGTGCTGTAAGTTGGAAAAGTTCCAAGCAGGAGACGGTGACTGATTCTACAACAGAAGCCGAGTACATTGCAGCTTCTGCCGCTGCAAAGGAAGGTGTTTGGATGAGGAGGTTCCTCATTGAACTTGGTGTGTTTCCAAATGCGTCCGGCCCATTGAATATACATTGTGACAACAATGGGGCGATAGCGCAGGCTAGGGAGCCAAGGAATCACCAAAAGAACAAACATGTACTGCGGAAGTTTCATCTTATTCGAGAGTTCGTCGGTCGAGATGAGATCAAAATGTGCAAGATACATACGGATTTGAATGTTGCAGATCCTTTGACAAAGGCTCTTCCACAGCCTAAGCATGAGGCACACTTGAGGTCTATGGGGATTAGACATCTAAGAGATTAACTCTAGTGCAAGTGGGAGACTGTTGGGAATATGCCCTAGAGCTAATCATGTAGATGATTATATTCCGATTGTATCCATGATTAATAAAGTGTTCTTTGAATATCCATTATAGACAACTAGTATTGATTGACGATTATGTGAATTGTTTGTGGAACTCAATTACTTGAATGGTTATTCTAAAAGTTGTCCCTGGTCGGCATTCTTGTAAGAACACACTTGAATATTAGACCAGCACATGTATTAGTTGATGGCTATGTTTCACAAGTCATAGACATGGAGATGTCAAACTAATAATGTGGGCACATGTGAGACATGTAGGCTGGACTGACCCAACAAGAGAAAGTCTCTATTCATGTCATGTACGTTATGTCCTTAGACCTAAGATTGTGGTATGTACTCAAGATGTGAAACGATCTACTTAGAGACTATCAAACGCTACTCCGTTATTGGGTAGTTATAAAGGTGGTCCTTGGGTGGTCGGGAAACATGCTATGAGACATAGACAATCAAGATGGAATTTGCCCCTCTCTTTGTGAGAGAGATATCACTGGATCACTCATGTGATTGGATCAACAAATGCATGGTCATGCTTGGGTTAAGTGTTAACCCACGAGTTGAACCATATATCGAGTGGCGAAGGGAATAACTTGTACATAGTCATAGTGGTTCGTCTGATATGATCATAGCGTATGCATAGGAGTTGACATGCCTTGCTAGAGGCCGCTATCAACTATTGGTCGAGTAAGAGTACTTAGGCCATGTCTATGTATGCGTGAGCCCATAGGGTCGCACGCTTAAAGGGCTGGAAGCCTAATTCGGGTTGGACCCGAATTAAACTAGGTTTAGGGTTACTAAGGGGCCTCCATCATGGGAGCTCGTCAAGACGCCTATATAAGCAAGGGGTGGGCGCGGGGCGAGATTGATCCACGCCTTTTGGCAGCCGTCGTCGCCTCCCCACGCTCGCGCCTTTTTGCTCCTCGCGGACCTAGTAGTCCGGAGGCGCAACGCTTCCTCCCTACACGTGTGGGATTCCTCGGAGGTGCTGCATCTGGAGCACAAGGACGAACCGCGCGAAGGGGACGTTGAGACAGACGACCACGCAACTGCACTGCCTGCTGCGACGCGCACGACTACATCAAGTCGTCTTCCGCTGCACCTGCGCGTCTAGTGGTAATCCCGTAACCTGTAACTAGCAGTAGATCCTGGTTTATGAGGTCAAAAAGTTTTGTTTTCCGGCTAGCGTAGCAACCTTGTATTCCTTCAAAGAATGTGTCTTCAGCTTTCCAACCACCCTTGAACCATCTTCACTTATGTATCTTGCTAGGTTAGCCGTATATCCATCAGGAAACTTGATACCTTTGAGAAACTTGCAAAACTCGACTTTCTGATCCTTTCCCAACACATAAGGAGTAGGTGGAGCCTTGCAGACAGAGTTTCTATCCTGCTGCAAGTGCAATTCATGTCTTATGCCCATATCAAACAAATCTAGCCTAGCATTTTGTGTGTCCTTGGACTTGCCTACTATATTGAGTAATGTGCCAAGAATATTTTCACATACATTCTTCTCAATGTGCATCACATCGAGATTATGTCGAAGCTTCAAATGTTCCCAATATGGCAATCTCCACAACCCACTTTTGCGGCTATAAATTATTGGACCGTCACTTCGCTTCCTTTTATTTCTAGTAATATTGTCATCATGCTTCCCTGGCCTGACATGTTTCACCTTGTCTAGCTCCTGTCGGACCTCCTCCACAGTAAACTTGTCAGACTGATCTTTCTTTTCACGCTTACCATCAAAAGCCTAGTTGTTCCACCATTCATATGTCATTTTAAGGCAACGACAATGTCCAATGTAGCATATCTTGTTCCTTATTCCCCGAGACAACGGATCCTTGTCGCAAGGAATACATGCATAATACCCTTTTGTTGTTCGCCCAGATAATGTGCCCAACGCTGGATAATCATGTACACATCACAGCACAGCAGCACGAAGCTTGAACTTGTTACATGTACATGCATCTAAGGTACTAACACCCTTCCATAGCTCGAGCAGTTCTTCGATTAGGGGCTCAAGGAACAAATCAAAATCCTTTCGTGGAGATCTTGGACCTGGGATGAGTAAAGACATAAAGTAGTTTGCTGGATTCACACATTCCCATGGTGGGAGATTGAGCGGTGTCAGAAGCACTGGCCACATACTATATTGTGTACTCATGTTGCCAAATGGATTGAATCCGTCGGTAGCTAAGGAAAGCCTAAGGTTCCTCGAATCAGCTGCAAAATCGGGTTCCCTCCTGTCAAAGTTCTTCCATGCTTCCCCATCAGCTGGATGGCTCATCACGTTGTCGACGGGCTTCCTCACTTTCTTGTGCCATTGTGTTTCCTCAGAAGTTTGTTTCGAAGCATAAATTCTTTTCAACCTTGGCAAGAGTGGAAAGTGCCTCAAAACCTTATGTGGAACCTACTTCGCCCATGTTTCATCTTTCCATCTGGACTCCTGGCATACTAGGCACGCAGTCAACTTAGCATAATCCTTACGAAACAACACACAATTGTTGGTGCATACATGGATGTTTTCGAATGCAAGGCCCAATTCTTTAAGATATTTCTTGGCCTCGTCATATGATTTTGGCAACTCACTCCGAGGGTATCCATCTGACAGTAGCTCCATCATTGCGGTAAATGTTGTATTGCTAATTCGATAACAAAACTTCATATACAACATCCTCACCATAAAGGGGATACGGAATAGTCCGAATGGTTGTCCGACGGCTAGTCCGACGGTTCTCAGCAGGAGATAAAATCAATACAGTATGCACCTAGGCTCCGGACCAGAGGCTCCGGACTAGGCATCGGACTATTGAAAGTAGTCCGGTGGTCCCTATCAGACTTGGATTTGAATCTGACTGCATGCTCCGAACCAGAAGAATTGGCCCGGTGGTTAGGCTCCGGACTAGTCCGGTGCTTACGCAGAAAAGAGAAAAAGCAAGAAACGGCTAGTTTTGGAGGTGGGGACTATTTATAGTTGCCCTCCTTGTCCAAGTGAGCTCTCTTGGCCATTGTTTCACCTGAGGAACCCTAGAGAGAGTTCTTGGAGAGCCAAGTGTCTAGTGAGGGAGAGATTTGAGAGAGTTCATCTTGTTCTTCCCTCCTAGAGTGATTAGGAGTGACTTTTGTGCATTCATCCACCTTCCTAGCCTTGAGTTGGTCAAGTGAAGGTCGTGTGCTTGTTATTCTTGGTGTTCGACAGCACCTAGACGGTTTGGTGGTGTTCGGAGGAAGTGATCGCCGGAAGATTGTCGGCGGCTCTTCTCCAAGCTTCTGTGATCGGTTGTGGGCGATTCACCGAGCCGAAGTGGCAAAGAATCAGCGCATAGAGACGACTCTACCCTTGCGCGGGTAGAGAGGGAGCTATACCTTGCGAGGTGCTCCAACGAGGACTAGGGGGTGTGTCGACACCTCGATACCTCGGGAAAACATCGCGTGTCACCAATTCTCTATCCTTAGCTCTTTACATTTTGCATTACCTTTCCGGTGTGTTCTTTCAATTCCTACTAGAATTGTTTAGGTTGTCTTTCCTTTCATTGGCTTGCTATTGCTTTCTAGTTAGGATACACATTGCGGTAGGCACTAGGGGGTGATTGGCATTGTTAGGTTTTGCAATTGCTTTAGAAATTTAAAAGAAGTCCAATTCACCCCCCTCTTGGGCATCTAGATCCTTTCACACTGGTACCTGGATTCGCATGAGCGCTGCAGCAGCTAAGAACAAGTATAGTAATAGGATGTAAGTAGACTAAAAGCTAAGATGAAGGAGAGATGAGAAAGGTTGTAAGCTTACAGTCAACTTGGATAACAAAGAAACTATGAGATAGACAAGTAAACCATATATTAATTGTAAAGATGGAAGCGTTATATAAATGGGCTAAGATGTAGTAGGCTGCAAGCATCTATACAACCAGCAGTTGGTTGAATTACTGGCCTTTCTCTAACTGGATCTAGATGTCCCTAAGACGGATCCAAGGCAGTGCCAGATCTGCCACTCCAATGTCAGGTCTATTGCTCCTGTACTGGATATATCTCTCTAGAGTCATAGCTGCCAAACTCGATCGTTGTCGCTAGATTCACCATCCAAGGTTTGCTACAAACACCGAGCAAATACAGTAGACGACACCGAGCGCGAGGTCGCCACTACCGCTACTGGGCGGGAACGTGCAGTACGTGTGGCCCCCGCTACTTGCGCGTGTGGTCCTCTCTACTGGTAGCCGAGAGGGCAAGGGAGAGAGTGCCGCGGGAAGCTAAAAGACGAGTGAAAGTCGGTTGATAGAGGGGATAAGGAGCCTCCAAACCCTAAGTCAGCTATACTTACGTAAACCTATAATAGGCCTATCTAGGTCTCAGGCTTTTTAACCGAGATGGGCCTCTTAAGTGGCTCATCTTAGTTAATGGATTTGATGAGACGGATAAAATCTAACCACCTATGTTAATTCACTATGCGAGATGGAAACTGTTACCGCCTCCATAAATAAGGAGATAATTGCATTCCGTGATCGCCTTCATTAATATTTGGACAGGTCTCGTAAAATCATTTTTGTAGTAGTATGATAGGATTGAAACTTATGAAGCTTAACTCTCTTATGGTAGAGGTATCGTAGCAAAACATAGATGCACATTTACATAGATATCTTGGATAATTTTTTTATAAGTAGAATTAGATAGTTTTTAGAAAGGATAATTCAACCCCCCACCCCCACCCTCTTATGTGTGTAACTTTTCCTTACAACCACTACAGGAAAAAAAAACAAACATAGGTAAGTTGCACTATATAAGCTTGTATATGGGGCATTGCAGGGTACTAATCACAACCAAAAATAAAGAAAATTCCCATGAAATTGTTGATCATACAAGTAACTTCTACACCAGGGTCTATTGTGTTTTTATGAGGCAACATGCTTTGATTAGTAAACCAAAAGCAATAAGTTAATTCGTTAATTTGCACTATTGAGTAGAGGGTTCATTAATCTTTCTTGTACCTTAGATTTAGGCGACGCATTTGTACATGCGTTTTTTCAAACCACCTGCCCTAAAGGGTTGTAGTAGAAATCGATTTCTACATGCGGTTTTGAAACCGTTTGTAGAAATAATTGTCCAGAAATCATTTTTTAAAAATAGAAAAAAATGTGGGAGAGGCCCACTAGTCATCCGCTTGCCCGTCTCCGACAAATTCTGCGATGATTCGAACCCTCAACCTCAGCCTCGTGTGTAACCTACTCTACCACTCCACTCATATGTCACTTATGTCTAGTTTCCGTTTTAGTTCACCACATTCTATACTAAACCGAGTGTAAATTGATTGTTTGAGTCACTAAACGAATTCAAATTAAAAAGTTGTAAACTACAAAGTTTCATAACTTTTCGCGATCTATATCTTTTATTTAGAAGTTTTTCCATCCGAGGTCGTTTATAAAAAATTGAATTTCAAACTTGACAAATTGGAACGTTCTTTTCGATGACAAGATGATTTCAAATGAAAAGGTTGTAAACTACAAAGTTTAATAACTTTTCGAGATCTGTAACTTTTATTTAGGAAGTTTTTCCATCCGAGGTCGTTTGAAAAACTCAAAAAATCGGAGTCCAATTATTTCTACAAGCGGATTTCTTAAGGAACCGCCCGTAGAAATCATGTATTTATACAAGCGGTTTTCTTAAAGAAACCACCGGTAAAAATAGGATTTATACAAACGATTTTCTTAACAAAACTGCTTATAGAAATACGTGATTTGTACTGACGGAATTCTTAATAAAACCGCCTGTAGAAATCGATTTCTAGTGGTGGTTCGGAACCGTTTTATTTCTACAGAAGCATGATAACCAAAATCGTCTGTAGAAACTTTTACATACCGCTGGCGTCGAGCTTTTTTGTACTAGTGGTTGCTTCCCTTAGATCTTCCCAATATGAAATAATCAAAGCAAAGAACCATGCAATTTTTTTGCTAGAAATTTATATACTTGAAATTTAATTTCTTTGTATTCCACTAGTAAATTTTTTTTATTTTGGTTACCAAACAAAACATAAGCTAATAATAGCAAAGTACTGGAGAAAAAACCAAATACAATAGTGGTCGATGAACCATACATAATTTATAAAGTTTCTATCTAGTTGGAATATTCAATTTTATACAATCTCAAAGCTGGCTACCTACAACTCAAAGCCGCTAACAAATAAAACCATTGCGGCAATACGAGCTTAGCTCAATTGGTTAGATTTCTTGTGAAAGATCTTTTCTACCAAGTTAAAATCTTTGACTGGGCATGGTTGTTATCAAGGATTTAAATGACGGGCTATAGAAATTAGCGGAAATTAGCGAAAGCTTGGCCAAAACGCTATAGCGGCGCTATTAGCGCGCTATTTGGCGCTATAGCGCGCTATTGAGCGTTGCGCGCGGTAGCTGCTTCTGGACCCTATTAGCGCGCTATAGCGCGCTATTTTTTTCAGTGGTTGTTATATTTCCCTGAATGTAATTTCATGATTAACAATGCTATTTTTTAAGTAGGTGTCATGTTCATCAATGGCTATGAGCCCATAGTGACTTCCCCGATTTTAAGATCCACATCTACTAGCTTGGTCTCGTGGAGGTGATCATAAGGTAGTGTAGGTGTATATATTTAAGTATTTAACTATATATGTGAACATGTGTTTATATGAGTGTTTATATGTTGAGATTTAAACAATTTGTGGCTCTTTTTCTTATATGATCCTATTAACTATCATGACCTTAGTTATACAAAAAAAAATACCATGATCTTTGAACATAAGGTAAAAAAAAATGTACAGTAAGAGAATATTAAAATGCAAAAATAATAATTAAATTTGCCCCACATGATTTAGTTGGCAAACAGTCAAAATGCACATTAGAGCCTTAAATTTTTTAAGTTCACCGGTCTTTTATTTGGAGGGGGAAATTCAAACTTTTTCTTCAAAATCTCCTAGTATCTGCATCCCAAAACTATATCTTGGGAAATTTTAATATTTGAATGTATCGGGCATCACAATGCTATGACCATTGATTTGTGGAAAAAGTCCATATTCCACCATGAACTATAGTCCATATTCGTTTTTCCTCCCTAAACCATAAAACCAGAAATCTTTCCTCCTTGAACTCTGAAAACGGTTCGTTTTACCTCCCTGAGTGGTTTTGACAGTGGTTTTGTCTTTTTTTTTTCCTTTTTTATTTATTTCGACTGAATCTTTGAAAAATCATAGTAAATCACAAAAAAAACATAAAATAGAAAATCTAATTTTGTTGGACTCCACATGAGTAGATCTATACAGTGAACATATAATATGGTATACTTTAGTACAAAGTTTTCTAATTAATTACTAAAAAAAGTGTAGATTTAAAGATACAAGAAAACATTTGTACTAAAACATACCATATTATATATTCACTATATATATACTCATGTGGAGTCTAACAAAATTGGATTTTTTTTATTTTATGATTTTTTTGTGGTTTACTATGATTTTCCAAAGATTCATTCGAAATAAATAAAAAAGGAAAAAAGACAAAAACAACTGTCCAAAACCACTTAGGGAGGTAAAACGAATGGTTTTCAGAGTTGAAGGAGGAAAGATTTCTGGTTTTACAGTTCAGGGAGGAAAAACGAACGCGGACGATAGTTCAGGGAGGGAATATGGACTTTTTCCTTGATTTGTACTAGACGCCTAGACTTGGGCCTCATCTCGGGTGCTAGCCCAACATCAATTCGGCCTGTTGACTACACGAGCCCACAGTGCAGGGCCTCCATCCATCTAAGCTGGTTGGGCCCATTTCGCATAGGAGGCCACAATTCAAATAGCTAGCAAACACCCTCCATCCAAGCTTCAATACACTAATGGAATCGATTTCAGTTGCTCTAACTGACAAGTTGTTTTACTACCTTTTTTTTAGGCAGATAGACTAAAATTTCTTCGTAGTGCACTACCTTTTTATAAGGGATATGGGGGGTTTCTTTTTTATCTCTATATATATGAAATTATTAAAATTTTGTTTGGTTTTTGCTTCCAAACATTTTTTTCTTGATGTTTTTAAAGCAACCAGAACATATTTGTTATTTATGCGTGCGATTCCTTGCGCTATGACATTTTCAGTCGGAAGTGAAATCGTGTGCACTCAAAGCATAACGAGAAAATAGCGGCGCACCATGTATTTAAAGTCAAAATTATAATAACTCTGGACCTTTGCCGCTGAGTGTGTTTCTGGCAGAAAATTCGGCTTGCTGAATTGTGGACTCCTAAACGAAGAAATAGAGGCTACCAGGTGGGGCCAGTGCGCGTCTACATCTCAAGAAATTCAGAGATCGACTACTTCGATTTTCAAAAGGTGGCCGTGTTCCACGTGAATACATTAACAAAGAGACCCGTGATAAATGATGAGATTAATGAATAGACACTGTAAAAACATCGTGGATTTAGTGTCTGTTTGAGACTGCTCTACTTCAGCTTTTACTAGTATATTTGCTCGCACGCATGCTTAAATAAGCATGTATGTCAGAATGTAAAGTATTTGATCTTTTGATAAAAAATTAAAGGATCTAACATGTTTTAGCTTTTTCATGCAACCAAATGACTTAATTTTCATGATACGGTAGACTGATAATTTCATCTTGCAGTTTATTCAAGTCATGCAAAAACCTGCTTTTACATCTCTTTGGTGATAGGCAGACAAAGAAGCTATCTGCAGCTACACGAATCTGGTCATGTCTCTTTTGCATCAGCACCCTGAAATCAACGCATAGCTATAATTTTAAACTTCAATTGGGTGCAAAATCACAAAAAAATCATAGCAGGCAACCTACCGTTACACAAGCATAAGCAACTAACCAAAAGATTTGGTTCTATTCCTAGTACAGATGTTACCACTTGGTCACTTTTATGTAAGAAACTACACTGAATTATTTTTTACCACCACAAGAGCGGTGCTCTGCTCAAGCTCATGCAGGCCTCCAGAACAAATGAGAATGGTATGAATCTACACTGAATTATTTGTGACCACCACACAGAAGAAGCCTCTCTATCGCACGATAGAGCTCCTCACTACACCAATCCATACAAGGCCGTTTGAATATCCCCCAAAATATTCATTTAACATCTTCAAGAGAGTACATTGTGTCCAAAGCATTTGTACTAAGTTAATTAAAGTCATCAGAAAAATAAAAAGGTATCCCCCAAGCACAAGAAAAAAAGTTCAGGTTGACACACATAACTGAATTCATCTATGGCACATCGATATTCACACAGAAGTTGTAGGCCGTATATATATACGATCTGGGCATTGTTAAATGAAAATCTATTATATGCCCTCCAAGGCTATGTCAGAGGATAAGCACGAAGAATAATAGGAAATGTTGGGCTTATTTTCAGTCGTACAGATAATATCAAGTAACCTGGGCTCGACTGAATTGTCTCGATCTCAAAACCATAAATTCACCCACCAATTCCATCAACCTTTAACAAAATAAGCAGTATCCTCACCTCCACTCAGAATCGTCCCCGTAGGGCGAGTAATAGTCGTATCCGATCTCATCCTTGTTCACGCAATTGAACATGAGCTCCGCCAGCGAAGCGAAGATACCTGCAAAACCCGCACGCCCAACGAAATCACACCGATCAATTGGACCCCAAAGCTCGCACGAGAAAAAAAAAATGGGGGCTACTCCCCGAATCTTAGGGCTCCTGCTCTCACCTGGAAGGTAGTGGAGGAAGGAAACCCGGACGCCGCGGCAAACGACCGCGTCCACCCAGAACCACCACCCAGCCCCGACGATGGCGCCGGACACGCCCGGGCCGAAGATTCCCCAAAGCAGAGCAAGATTCTCCATGGTCGCGACGGTGTTAATCACAGGCTTAGAAGGGATTAAGCCTAATTATACCGGATCAAACAATGATCACATGCTTTAGTTTATATATCGGAAAATTATGAGAAGGTATTATTCTACGTGCCTTATATCTATTTCCATCTATATGAATCTTTGGAAAACTTTCGTGAACTTTGGAGTGACCACTTTTATAATTAACCGATTTACTTTATAAATCGGATATAATTATACAAGCTCGACCAAGTCTTACGACCTTGTCCGAAATACTCCAGTTGAACTCTACAACAAAAGTCGTGAAAGGTTTATGTTGCCCGGAACCAGAGAAAATGCTCGGAAAATATCCCGGACCCGAATCCGAACCCAATCGGCGACGCTTTAATCGGCTTTGACCGACATTTTGGAGATCTCGCATGTCGACGCAACTTGAAGAGAAGTTGTAGATCGGATCGAGACAAACAAAACTCGTTCAAACATCGAGACCCGAATCAGAGCCGAAAATAGCGAAACAGATGTCCGAAGATCACCGGAATGCCAGTTTTCGATTCCCGCGAGATTTTCTCCGGGAACTCATAAATTGTAAACCGTTTGGAATTTGACTGTGTCGTTTAAAGCAAAGTTGCTCGATTCGTCGAGATCTTCGCAACAGGATATTCCGACGAACTTTTCAGTCAACGGTTTAGACTCTGGAAACCCGAAATCAAACATAGTGGCAGTTTCGTTATTTTATGGAACTTTTAGATCGAGGTGGGAGACAAGATGTTGACACATCTCTATGCCCGAGGGAAAAAGGCCAAACCTTCTATTCCCTCAACTCGCCTCTCTCTGCCTCCCGTCGCCCCCTTCCTCCTCCACTCGGCATCCCTCCTCTTCCTCTCCAGGAGCTCTCTCTCCCTCCATGGAAGCTCCTCCTTCCCTCCCCTGCCATGGCCGCCGAGCTGCACCCTCCTCGTCCCTGCGCAGGTCCTGCGCGAGCGACCTGCGCACTGCCGGCCATCGTCGCCCGCATGCCCCGCGCGCTCGCCCGTGCGAGCCGCACGCTGCAGCGCGTCAGCCGCAAGGCCGAGCGCCTGCTTGCCTCGCGCTCCTGCGCGCCGTCGCAATGGCAAGGCCGGGCCGAGCCGGCTTCCCCCAGCGCTGAGCGCCTGCTGTAGGTGCCGCTGCCGCTCGCTGGCCCCACGGACTCCTCCCGCGGTCGCCTCTACGCTGCGCGTGTAGCCGCACGTCGCCCTGCTGCGTGCCTGCTGTTCGCCGTCCGCTGCTGGCCAGGAGGGCCAGGTCCTCCACTCTGCCGGAGCCCCTTTGGGCAGGCCACAACCCCGTCCTCAACCGTCGTCGTCCGCCATTCCGCCGTCGTTTCTCTGGCCAGAGGAAGAAGAAGCCCCGATCTGCAAATCGATGTTCTTCGCTGGGTTTCTTTGCAATAATCGCATGACTCATATATTTACATTTATGTGCTTGTTTATTTCTGCAGGATTCTAGGGTTTGATATGCAAATGTTTATATTTCCGAAATTTGTTTATTTCTATAATGCAGCGATGTTTGAAAATACATATAAAATCGTAGGAAAATCGCATGGATGCGATTTAGGACTTTTCAGAATCCTTATGAAATTATCTACGCACTAGATCAATTAGATGTCATGTTTCTGTTTAGATGAATTGCTCTAAAAATGTTTTTGTGCTGCTGTGTTTAGAAGCTTGATTCGGTAGATTAAATATTTATCGCCGGTATGCGTTGCTCCAAAAATCATGAAATAATTGTGGTTTATTCCTTATATTATGAATGATAGTTGGTTAAAGTTTCATGACTGTTTGTTAAATAGTTTGTGATTTATGAAAATAACAAAGGTGAAATATTCCTGTTTTTGCTGCATGCATAGTGTTTAGGAAATAAATTTTATCAGGTATTAAAATGTGTTTTCTGTTGGTATGGTGAATACCAAAGTTGTAGATAATATTGTTATCTAGCTTGTGTTAAATTCTGGTGGCCATATACCCATTAGTTTGGGAGATATGCATTTTCTAAGTTGGTATTAGAATCTGCCCATCTCTCTGGACAGATCTGAGTATAAGTGCTTTTTGACTAATTTAAAATATGAATCATGAATTGCTAATGTTGAATGCATTGCAGAACGTTTCATAAGCTTTCCAGATTGTCTTGATTCATATTTTTAGGAGATCTATAACTTGAGTTATGATTGTTTTAAGAAGGGGTGCCAAATCTGTCCACTTTTGGACATAGTTTCCTTCTTCTTTTAATTCGAGTTGTTTAACTATTAAATCATCTTTTCTTGGTATTAAGAAAGTTGTAGACAACTTAATTATCTTTCCAAATATATAAGAATCATGTTTTTTGGATATGTATAACTCCAGTTATGATTAAAACCGTGACTGCTATGTTGTTGTCCCGAACTTGCATGTATGAGATATTTACTTTAACTTGTTCTTGCTAGTCTAATATATTAACTAAACTTGATGGATGAATGTTTGTCATGGTTTGACTTAAATTAAATAGTATGTCATGCTTGATGTGTTTCTCTCCTTTTATGTTATGCTCATGTTATAATTAGTTGGATAACTCTAATTGCTTGCTTATGTCTTTCATGATCTTGAGCTTGTCTTAAATGGTTGTATATGTGTATCTCGTGTTACCACTCTTCATATTCATGCACGTGCATCTCGCATCTCATTTAGATATGATAAGTGCATACGTGAAGGACGTGAGGACTGGACCTAACCCGAAGGTGGAGTTGATGGATGGATCTAGAAGGTGGAAGATTGATCAAAGTAACAAGCTGGATCAGAGATGCTCGCCAATCGAGTATCATCTAATATGCACTGACCTAATGTTGGTTCCCAGGCAAGCCCCGGAGCATTACAAACCTCCTATCTTTACAAATGCAATCTTAATTAAGTTATTTTTATTGATGCATTAAGTTTAGGAGTTGAGTGAAACCGTTGTTGCATTATACCTTGCTCACTCTACTATTACCACTATCCTTGTTACCCTATCAATTACGAGTCAGTCATGCTTAGTTGGCATAGTTCGGTAGAAGTTGGGTGATTCCCATTGCCCGCAAGATGTAGGTGAATATCCTGCTCACATGATAAGGCTTATCTCGGAATGATAGCCGGAATGGTTAATCGAACTAAGATCGGTGGGAAACTCCCTGTACTTTGGATGGGGGTGCCTCGACCATGTCAACTAATGACTGTATTTGTTGTTGTTCGTCTGTTCATGTTGAACGTATACCCTACACTTAACTGGAAGGATAACTCATTCCGACCGTGAAGCCGGTACACTATTCAGGTCGGGATTGGATCATGACGCATCGTGCTGGTGCGAGGCGAGGAGTGGGACACAGGAGCGCGATCTAAGACCTTCACAGTTGCTAGCTTTCGGGCGACTCTTGGATGTCGGTGGTCCCTGTTCATCCCGCGATTTTACCCGAATCGTGTCTTCGGTGACCTGTAACTCACGTGGCTTGTGAGTGTGGTTTGTGTAGGGAATACCCCCTTAGCTGAGTAGGGATCCGATTCGAATTGTCATCGCTCCTGGTTAGAGAGCACTTGACTAGGGTGATGACAACATTTACACGACTATGAAACTAATGTTGGTGATCCGGTTAATGGAAAGCCTGGAATGATGATGGAATCTATTGTATTCTTTAATCAACTTGTTTGGCATAGACTCTTGGCTAATGTAGATGATAGGTAATAATGATTAAAAGTTGATGCTACATATTTAACTAAAGGTTAAAATAATTATTATGCTTTTCCGCAAAATGAGTCAAGCCAATCTACCACTATAAAGCCTTGCATAATCCTTGGTGTCATTTATTTTAGTTTATGACGGGTAAGTCTAGCTGAGTACATTCGAGTACTCAGGGTTTATCCCACCTTGTTGCAGGTGAAGGTCTCATGCTGCTAAAGGTGTAGCTAACCACCGGTGGGCTCGGTGACTCTCTATTATCTCTCATCTTAATGTTATTGTCGGAGGATGTCAGTATAAGCTAGCAATGTATTTCAACTTATGGTTTATAATCATTTTAAAGCAATGATGTTTCAATAAATGGTTTGAAACTCATACTTGTATTATTTATTTGTGAACTCAAATGCAATTTTATTTCCGTTGTAATCTCCGTGTAAGTGATTTGTATTTACTTGATCATGCGATCTTGGTTGTAAAGTTGAATTACCGAGGTTTTTCGGAACACTCGGCGGACTACCGGGATTATATGGGCTCAAGTGTTCTTAGTGGCAGTTAATTCGGCTACTTTAGTACCTGATCTCTTATAATTTGGGCGGTTCTGTTACACGCGACCTGTCCTCATCAACTCTTCCCACCAAGCAAGATTCTCCATGATCTGGGACCGGCACAACGTAGATGCTCGGAGGGATGTGGCCGCACCGGCCCAGGATCGTGGCGTGCCGACGCACCTCGTCGGACGTCGACTCCCAGGATCGTGTGTGTGTGGACCTAAATGTGCCCACGATGGCATCACCCTGCCTCGTCCTCGCCCGGAGCGTCATAGCTGCCATCGCCGCCGACGCCTGGAGCTAGGGTTTTGAGGCTGCGCGTGGGGGATTGGAGGAGCCACGCGAATAACGCGTGAGGGCGCTTAGGTCGGGTGACACGGAGTCGATGCGTCAGCGCACTTTTTTATTTCATTTTTTCTAGTGGATTTTTTTGGTGGATGACAGGCTCGAACCCGCGACCTCATGAGGGTCGCGCGAGGGTGGAAGAGTGGGTAAGATGGTTTCTAACTTTTTAATCTCAGCCGTTGGATGTGTGGTAGGTGTGTTGTGTGTCGTTGATTTTGAAGGAGGGAAGTGGCCTGAAGAAGTTTTCAATTATAGGGGAGATAGCTCCGTTCTAACTTTGTTATGTCAAACATCTTCTTCTCCTAAAACTTTACTCTAAGAAAAAAAAAGTAGAGTTCAACATCAACTCCACGTTTTTCCTGGAACACCTTACAACACAAACTCAAGTTATAGCTTGGCCGCTCGCACATGCTCTCCCCCTACCATGCAAGAGCGCTTGCACTAGCCTTGTCCAACAGCATAGATACCGTCCATGGTCGGAGGAGGAGATCCCGCAACCACCGCGACTCCGGAAGAGGAGATTCGGCCACTGAACAGGGCATTACTGAAGGAGATTCATGGCCACCGGAGGGGATACAAGGCCAAGGATGACGGGGTTCTCGGGCGCTTGCCCTAGGGCCGTCGGATGGGATCCAAGGCTAGGGGAGGGTGCCGCCAAAGGTGGAGATCCCGTAGCCACTGCGACTCCGAAGCAGGGGATCTTGCCGCCGAACAGGGCGCTATCGGAGGGGATGCAGGGCCGTGTACGACAGGGTGCTCGGGCGCTCGTTCTAGGACCGCCGCTCACTCCGTGATGAGGTGCTAGTAAATGGCTCTAGGCCCGCTCGCTCCACGGCGGCGACAAGGGTGAAGGGGCATAGAAGGACATTCCCACCAAACCTCCCGTCACCGAAGCTGAAGCAAAGCTGCATGCCAAACAGACGCCGCTCCATGGTAGAGTTAGTGGAATGAAGCTGAAAAAACAAAAAAAACTGGAGCAGAGCTTGTTGATAAACATAGGAGAGGCTATAACCTATATAAACCTTTCTTTGTTTCACAAATTTTCTCCCTAAATTTGCCCCCTTTGTCCTCTTGTTTAATCTTTACACCTGCCACCACGTTATTAGGGCATGTTTGTTTCAGTAGCCGCGGTGCCTTTGAATGCCCGACAACCGTCCACTCATCGTGACCGCGTTGGAGCATTGTCCATAGTGTTGTTCGAAACACGACTATTCAGTATGCACTCGCGATCCCTTGTGGGCGGAGCCACCAATATGGCGTGGTCTGGCAACCGCCATACCTAAATCACATAAAAAAATCGAATATATATATGTGATGAGTACAAACATGACTCTTTGTCTTGTTGGCCTAGCATGTTCACTACACTTGATGGGCCATAAGCCCAGTTGCCCAGAAGCTAGAAGACCAGAACGGAAGGGGAATAGGGATCGACATCAGTTTCGTAGAAGTCTGGCCGGTTTCGACTGTTCCCATTCCAATCAGATCAAACAAATTTGGACGTAGATGGCGGCACCACAGACAGCAGACGGCGGCGGCCACGTACGGGCTTCAGCATCCTCGCCATCACTGTCAACGACACAACGAGAGAATGTGCACAAGCGCCTAGCAGAGCCGCGGAGCGAGTCCAGATGGCTTGCAAATTGCAATTGCATGTTGCATCTGCTGATCTGCAAGTGCAAGAATACCTTTGTCAAGGTCTATACACAAATAAAGCTTTATTATAGGTATGTATAAAGAATCTTAATTTAGTGAGGTATTTTAAGTACCAACGCTTTACTTCTGGATATCCATTATATTTGTTTATCACAAAATAATATATATAAGTGTTATTCTACACCCCAGGTATATAATATTCTGGGGTGTATATATATAGTTGACCAATTGCTTTTACAAACCCTCCGCCTGCGGCCTTCTCCCTCCAACTCTTGTCCCTCCCTCCGCCTTCTGTCCTGCAGTCCGGTGCCACCTCCCTCCGACCCTGACAGCTAGTGCTCCCTACGGAGGCCAGCCGCACTCGAAATCAACTCTGCCATCCCTTGTGTCCATTTAGGGCAGGGCCAATGGAGGCAGTAGTACTTGTATGCTTCAAATTTCATGTAGACCAGAAAGAGTTGAGGCGAGGTGCACCTCACAAATCTTCCAACGGAGGCAGGTGCTTCATCACAGCTTTCCTCGGTCCTGTCACTGTAGTTCTGTAGCTTTTACCCTCTCGTTTTGCTCTCCAAGCCACCAACCAAAGTTTGCAACGCGGGTTCAAAGCATGCTTCACTGTTTCTGTCAGATGAAGCATTCGACTCCCCTACAGGATGCACTGACGCTCTGCGAGGATGCTATTCGGCTTGACACAAAGGGATGACTCCGACGTGGAGGCTGGGGCAGCTGTCCAGCCTGGTGCGTTGGGCACTGCCTTAGAAGGACGAGGACGGAATAGAATCTTTTATCTAGGTCCAATTGCAAGGGTATAGACACTGAATAGTACTAGTAAATAATGCTACACAGTTTGAGAAAAGTCGCCTTGTTCGTTTGACTTATCAGTCCGGCTTATCAATCACGGTACATTGTTTTTATCTCACAACAAAACAGCCAAAAACAGCATCTGCCAGCCAAACGAACAGGCTCCAGGTTTCTCGGCGTCCTTTTCTAATCCAATCAGAAAACGCCTAGCTTATTCGAACAGCAGATTCTTCAAATCATGCTCAGCTTGAGCGACTCAAAAAGCTGAAAGAAACAGAGCCTCCTAGATGACGAAGCAATGTTGCAAGAAAATGACTCGCTACCACTACCAGCTATAAGCCAGCCAGTGGTGGAGTTTTCAAGCTGCTGCCTGGACTTTTCCTTTTTCTAGTTGACACTCTGCTTCCGTGAACGGCTCCCCTGAATGAAGCTGAAGGGCGGTGTCACCAACAGACTGCAAAAGGCAGAGCAAGCGTTACCACAAGTATCCAAAATAGCAACAATGACACTTTCCTTTCTCCAGAGCATAGCGTTTTCATCCTAGCCTGTGGAGCTTCAAGACATAATAATAATTATAAAGGGCTCTGTGTGAACATGTCATCAAACTAATAATTGGAGTTTGGTTGCACCTTCATATCTGCTGACCAACTTTAGTACTCGGCGGTTGCTCAATACTGAAGAAAAGATTAGCGATGACATAATTTAATTGGACCGATCATGCACAAAGCGCGAACCTTTGCCATAGTTCAGTAGGAATATTCAGTGACACCAGCCACGTGTGGTGTTATAATAACGTTTGGGTTCGTTGGCGGCGGCGCGATAGGAGTTTGTCGGCGTCGCCGTCGGCGGCTGGTCCTATGTCTCAGACAAGCTCGTGTTCTTCTCACTGGTCCGCTTCAAGCGGCCGAGGTGGCGGTGGCTACGACGGTCAAGGTTCGCCAGTGCCGTACCGCATCGGCCCTCTGGCATATGAGCCTGAGGTTGAATGCTACTGCAAGATTAAGGCTTGCAGATGGATCTCGTGGAGCAACGGCCAGCCAGGTCGCCGGTACTACCGATGCAGGAAGGCTAGGGTAAGTTTCAACAGATCACACAATTTGGTTGATTTGTTCAAGTTGGTATTAAGGTGTTCTAGTTGTAGGCTCGAGAAGATTGTGGGTTCTATGCTTGGGCCGACGAGGAATCCTCAGATTTCATGAAGGAATTTTGTTGCGAGACCTTCGAGATAATGTTTGGGTACTGAAGAAGGAGGTCCTCAAGAAGGATGCAGAGTTGGACGCTAAGGTCAAGGAGATGGATACTAAGGACAAGGAGTTGCAGGACAAGGACAAGGACAAGGAGAAGGAGTTGCAGGACAAGGAGAAGCAGTTGCAAGCCAAGGATCAGATGATCCAAGCATTGAAGAAGAAGAAAAGATGTTTGTTATGTCTGTGTGTGTTTGGTGTGATCTTGTTGGTAGGCATGGTAGACAATGTAAAGATGGCATGATGCCTGTCAAATGCATGTGGTTGTATTAGTCATGTTGACAGTGATCTGTTAACCTCTTATTTTGATGTGCTTGTAAGGAAACAATGATGATTGTACTGTCAGTTTAATGGTTGAAGTGAGAATGTGTTCCCATTGGTTTCAATCTATGCACTTGTGAAATGTCTGAAAAAGTAGACACAAATTCAGTTGCAAACATGTGATAGACTTCCCTGTCTTTAATTGAACAGATAATAGAAATGCACTAACAAAATGGATAGAAATGCAGTTGTTGCATCATTGATCTTGTAGGCATGTTGTACCAAATATGTACACACAAAAGCTTGCAGTTTGTATGGCCAAAAGAGTGGAATTTCTGTCCACCTAAGTGTTGTTATTGTTTGACCAAAAGGTTGGCAGTATGTATGCCCTAAAGCCTATCATACAAGACAAGGATCAAATGGTTCAGTAGTTGTCCCCAAACAGCAGGTGTTGCAGCCTCCCTCTCCCTGCAGTGCTTCCACTTCTTCTAGCCTGGGATACTCCACTGGGACCAGCATTGCTTGATGAAGCTTGACTTTGCATCTGTCCTCCTCTTGTGCCACCATGGACTGATGAAGCTTGACCTCCTCTCTGTCCTCCTCCCCTTGTACCACCATGGCCTGATGAAGCTTGACCAGCTCGCTGCCTTCCTCCCCTTGTGCCACCATGGCCTGATGGACCTCGAGTTGGTGCTGCCTGGCTTGGTGTAGGCTGGCTTGGCTGGCTTGGTCTAGGCTGGCTTGGCTCATTTGTTGTTGGTTGTAGGAACAAAACTGCACAAATTAGAAGATGTTGATGATTATTTGTATTATAATTGAGTGATTAGTTATCTTTGCACAAGTTTTCTTTCTCTTCTTTGTCTTTGCTATAACACCATCAATTGCTTCCTCTGCATTCTTCCTCTTCTTTGCTCTTTTGATGTGAGCATTAGCTTTGTTTCCAGCTTCAGGATTTTTGGGGCAACTTCTTGAATTGTGCCCTGTTTTATGGCATAATCTGCACCTCATCTTAGTGCCTACCCTGCTAAGCTTGGTTCCTTTTGGTTCCTCTCCTATCTCCCTCCTTTGTGTCTTAGGCCTTCCAGGCATTTTCACATATGCTGGGGGTTCTGGCCTTGGCATGCCAGATATTGGTCAGTTTGCAGGTCCTTCAATTAGCTGCAACACATGAGCATGAGTCTTGAGATACTCATCTATATTGTAGCATGGAGCAATGTAGTCATCCAATTTCTTTGATGCCTTGTATATGCAACTGATGGCATGACAACAAGGTAGGCATGAAAGTTGCCAATAACTGCAAGTACAAGTGCCCTGCTCCAAGTTAACTACATACTTCCTGTCCTCCTTCTCTTGCACCTCAAATCCATCTGCTCCATTCCATAACACAATACAACACCCAGACCTCTCAATGTTCATCTTCAACTTCTTGAAAATGTTTGGACAAATAGTTCCTACCCACTTCTCTGCCTTTACTCTATTCTCCTAAATTCTCACCATGACTTTCTTCCTTATTTCTTCATTCATAGAGATAACTGGATAGAACCTTGCTTCCATGATGTTATTGTTGAAACTTTCACACATATTGTTGTCCACAGAGTCACAGTTGGATCCAAGTCTGAAGTAGGCCCTACTCCAATGCTCAGGTGATGTTGCCATCATGTCTTTTGATCCATCTGGTGTGTCTTGAGCAAGATAGGCTCTGTACATATTGAAAAGAACTTTGCATGAAGCCTTAGGACATCTCCACCACTTCTTTTGCAACTTTTTATCAGTGTACTTATTCCTCCAGTTAGCATATATGTGTCTAGCACACATTCTGTGCTCTGCATTGGACACCAACTCCTTCACTGCCTTAAGCAAACCCTGCATAATGTGACACATAATTTGATCGATACCATGATATGAAACAAGTTGGTAGTAAGAACATAGGTGGTACTGCCTTCTTACCTTCTGCTGGTCTGATATGAAAACCCAATCAGCTCCACCATTGTTGATGTTGAGGTCTTTTTGCAAGAGCCCAACAAACCAATACCAAGTATCATAAGACTCTATTGGCACTAATGCCCATGCCATAGGATACATTTGATTGTTAGCATCTCTACCTATTGCACATAATAAATTACCATTGTTAGCACCTTTGAACCAGCAACCATCTAACCCTATCACTTTTCTACACCCTGCAAGGAAACCCTTCTTGCAAGCATCAAAACAAACATACATCCTCTCAAATACTTTCTTGTCCTCAATCTCTGGATCCAGACATACTACTACAATGCTGTCAGGATTGGTTCTCAGTAGCTCCATCTGGTAGTCAAAAACTCTTGTGTACTCTGCCTTCATACCATCCAAGGCTTGCTGCAGGACAATAGCTTTTGCTCTCTTGCACTTTGAAAGAGAAACATATGCAAGGAAGTCTTTTTGCACTCTGGTCTTGATTAGGCCTACCTTCCAAGTGGGGTTGTCTTTGATTTCCTGAAAGTACTGTTTCACTATCAAAGTAGAAGTGACTAGCTTGTTGTCCCTCCTTGCTGCACAAGTGTGATCATCATTAAATGTGACTACTGTTGGCACAAATTATGGTCTACTTTTACATAACTAAAATGATGCCACTAACCTCAGGATCAAGGATAAACAAACACATCATGAGCATAATTTATCAAATAACTAGTTCCACATGTATCCATGAGTGTTTGAATGCAGGAATGAAGAAATGGAGCAAAGGAGAGCCAGTTGGGCCCACATAGGGGGTCGTCCGACCACCCTATGGGCCCACTAGCTCTCCCCTCTCGGCCATGATCCAAGAGAAGCATCCTAGAGTGATTTCCAACCCTTGGATCACTCTATGCTTTCTCTCAACGGCTCACAAGCAAAGCACATGGATCCATGGGCCCACACCAAGGAGATAAACGTGACAACCATCTCAGAATCAACACCCAACATCCATGAAAGGTGGGACCAGCAGCTGGGAAGACCAAGGTGGGCCAGACACCCCAAGGGGGGGGGGTCGGTCGACCCCCCATCTGGGCCCACCAGGGTCCACTTGATCCCTGACCAGTGGGACCACCACTAGGAGGCTAGGGGAGGGCCCACCGGCCATAGGGACGGCCGGCTGACCGCCTCTAAGGGTTGGTTGGGTCCCTCCAACCGCCATACACCTTGGCACATGGTGGAAATCCACACCATCGATCCCTTGGTCGGTTCTAAGGCGTTTTGATCCAAGGGTGGGGGATGAAAGGCCCTGGATCGCTGACGTGGCGATGGAGTACTCCACCCCCCTAGTATAAATAGAGGGACATACCCCCCTCTCTAAACATGAAGAAGAAGCCTACAAGTTGTATTCCTTAGATTGTTCTAGGAGTTAGTCTAGTGTGGGAGTTAGAGTTGAGTCGAGCTATGCTCGGAATTTCCGGAGTTGTCTTCTAAAGTGTCTGGTATAGCTCTTGTATCTTTCCTTCTTTGTAAGACTTTATCTTATTCAATATATATATATATATATATAATATTTCTCTTTACTTTACTTAGTAATTACTTTGAGCATTTCTATACTAGATATAGTCTTGCTATATGCTTTTGCTCTTTAATAGCCTTTACATCAATAGTCTGTGATCCTTGTGACCTTTCCTGTATCCGATCATTGCCTGTCATAGGGTGCTTTGATTATAGATCGTAGTCAAAGTAGTAAGTTGTGTGTAAGCATGGTGCTTATACATCATCTTATCCTTGGTTATCGCTTGCTGCACGGATTGTTTGTGGTAGCTAGCAAGAGGTGACAACCTTGTCTAGTCTTTGTATTCCAGTATGTGTTTATAGGCAAGTTCTTAAAAGGTAAGGCCCCCGTAAGAAGAGGGTGCGGTCCGGTAGAAGTTTTGTCCTCCTACTGATCTATCCCCTCGCCTAGCATACTTGTATTGAGGAGACAAACTATAGTGTTTAGACTAGTAAATTGGCTAAGTATATTGAAGTAGAGTGAAATACATAGGAGTCCCTATACTCTTCTCGTTGTCCTCCCGTCTAGCTAGTCTTTCTAGTCCGTTCTAAGTATCTTTTATCGTAGCTTTTTCATTCATCAACCCCTTCCTTTCACATATATCGTTTACCCCTCTATACTAGTTGGTACTAAGTTGAGGTGCTCTCTAGGGTCTCTCTCTAATTATCATTTCTAGTCAGCTTTCCCTTGGGATATATAAATTATGATACCTTGGAATACTCCTAGGTAAAGTGCTACAACGGTATAATCAGTGTGTTTACGGATTTATCCAATAGTCATAAGAAATACCAACAACTACCTTGAACCATTCAGATCTAGAAGTAATGGACCCATAAATCATCCAGCTACATGAAGGCCAAGTACAAAATGCCCTTACCCTTTTCATCTCATCCTTGTCAAATCTTAGTGCCTGTGAGTCTTCAATCCATAGTTCACTAGTGCCTTTTTGAACTGCCTGCTGGATCTGAATGCCATTCCAAGACTGAATCTAAGAATTGATGCCTTACTGTCAAACCTGTTCTCTAGGCTCTTACATCTTTCAGTCTCACCATCACTGTTTTCTTCATAGGAATAGTCATCACTAGAGTCTAGATAAGGACTACTAGGTTCTTCCAGATTAGGAACCTCATCCACCAAGTCTTCAACTCTTATTTCACAAACTTGACTACCATGAATGCTTAGCTTCTTTGCTTTGTTCTTCCTCTTAATCTCATATGCATACTTCCTCATTTCTGTTACTTCTTCATCCTCTACAGAACTGTCTTCATCTAGGGGTTGCATATAGTCTTCATCTGATGTTTCTTCAGAGTTGTCTTCATCTGCAAGCTTTTCATCCTCATCTTCACCAACAATGTCATGCCATACATCTTCATCTTCAGCACTGCCAACAAATTCTTGTGATGGCTTCGAAGGAGACCTGTAGAATGCAACAAAGGATCTGTAGTCTTTGTCTTGCATCTTTGAGCTCTCAGACTCCCCTGCTACTGCTGCTTCATCACCAGCCTCACCATCACCAGCCCCCTGACCATCACCTTCAGCAGCCTCACCATCACCAGCCCCCTGACCATCACCTTCAGAAGCAGCCTGACCATCACCATCACCAGCCTGACCATCACCAACCTCATCATCACCTTCACCTGCCCAAATGTCTTGATCATTTGTTGTCATCTCCATACCCACATCTTCAGCATAGATATCAACAACCATACCATCTGTGTGATGATCAAGCATGACCTGACCTGAAGCATCATCTACCAATAAAACTAGTCCAGTCCCAATAGGCATCCCTGGTTTCAACCAATACAGCCGTAGGATACTGTTAGTTCTAAAATGGTCATCAAGATGCCCCTTGATCTCAAAATATGAAACCTTGTCCACTTCAATCCAAGACTATCTAATATCTCCACCAACATAGTACGTGTAACCCCTTATAGTGCGAAACGAACCACCAAAATAGAACCATATAGCAATCATATCCAGGTTGTCCATCCTAATAATGAAAAGCACAAGTCACTGAACTGAAAATAACAGTCACTATTACAACAAACACACTGAAATGGACAATTCACTGAACCCTAACCTAGACACCGCGAACCAGTGAAATCGGGTAGTAAAAGAGCACGACTTCAACACTAATTCATCCTAAAATCACCTCTAGAACAACCTCAAATGACTACTGATGGAAGGAAACCACGGTCTGAGTTGCTAAGAAAACCCCATTTCCCCCAAATGGACTCAAAATCGGAAAAGTTGTCACTGCAAAAAAAGAAGGAGGAACACACACCTGCTAGTCGCCTGCTAGTCGCGTCTAGGAACTCGATCAGTGCAACACGCCGTCGATCATCACCACCAAGCCGACGTTGGAGAGAGAGAGGGTTCGGACAGGTGTGGTTCGTTGGGAAGACGAAGTGGCGGAGAGTGAGAGAAGCAGGGGAGGGGGAGGCGTATTTGGGAAGCCTCCACTCCGACAGGTGGGACCCACCGAGTCCATAGACGTGACATGCGGCCCCAAACTCCACCATGTCAATACCAGTCCATGCTGGATGCCACGTAGGTAAAACAGCCTCCCAAAACCGCCCCAGGGGGTTCTTTGCCCGGTTTTCATAAGTTTAATGTGCTAAACACCTAGTTTTGTACTTGGGGATGCTAAGTAGTCAACAACCTAAACCACAGGGGGTTATCTAGACTTTTTCCCACCTACATAAGACCAGTCTTAATGGACAGTTTCATTAGGCTATTTCCAAAACTGTCATATAGGCCTGAGGCCTTTTAACTAAGATTACGAGGCTCGTCTCTTTTAATGGGTTTGATGAGACGGGCAAGATCTAACCATATGCTTGAATAAAATGTCCGCCTAGGTAAATTCATTTGCGAAACAAAACTGTAACCGCCTCAATAAATAAGGAGACAATTGCATTTTTTGAACGCTTTCATGTTTAGGCAGTGTCTTGCAAAATCAATTTTTATAATAGTGTGATAGGATTGAAACTTATGCTGATTAACTCTTTTATGGTAGAGATAGCATAGCAAAAAATTGATTCACATTTAGATAGATATCTTGGATAGTTTTTTATAAGTACAATTAGATGTTATTTGTTTTTAAAGAAAATCATCATGAATTCACCCTATAGCTTATACTGTATAACTTTCAACTTACAACCCACTGATTATAACAAAATTCTACAACATAGGTATGTGGCCACTTAATTACACACAAAACAATATTCATTTTTGAATACTAACTTCACATTCTTCACACTTAGATTTATTAAATTGTTATCATACAACAATTCTACACAGCTATTTGTAAACTTTACTCTACAATACTTCCTTAGATATCTCTACCCCCAATATACAAATAAAATATCGAAGCAAAGAACCATACAATTTATTTCTAGAATTATATACTTGAAATTTAATTGCTTGGCATTCCACGAGTAAATTGTGTTATTGTGGTTACCACACAAAACATAAGCTAATAATAGCAAAGTTTCAGAGAAAAGACCAAATACAATAGTGGTCGATGAACCATACATTATTTTCTACTCCCTCCGTCCCAAATTATAAGACATTCAAAGAATCTTGGAGAGTCAAAGCATATCAAGTTTGACCAATAATTATAGAGAAAACTATAAAGATTTATGGTATTAAATAGACATGTTATGAAAATATAAGTGATAACGAATCTAATAATACTTAGTTGACATCATAAATGTTATTATATTGACATATAACTTTGATCAAAGTTGAGATAGTTTGACTTTCTAAGATTCTTGGAACGTCTTATAATTTGGGATGGAGGGAGTAGATATTTTAGTAGGAAGATTCAATTTTATACAATCTCAAAGCTCAAAGAAGATAACAAATAAAAGCATTGTGGCAATATGAACTTAGCTCAATTGGGTGATGAAGCCTCTCTACCAGTTTAAAATCTTGTATTTCCCTGGATTTATTAACAATTTAACAATGCTATTTTGCTGGTATAGGGTTTAGGGCAAGGAGCACACTGTGACTTCCCCAATTTAAAATCTACTAGTGTGTGGTCTGATGGAGGTGATCATATATGTAGAGTGTACATGTTTAATTATACATGTATACACATGTTTATATGAGTGTCTACATGTTGAGAATATTAAAAAAAATGTGGCTCTTTTTTCTTGTATATGATCCCATTAAATACCATTACCTTTGAACATAAGTTAAAAAAATATGCAGTAAGAGAGAGAGAACATTAAAATGCAATAATAATAATAATATTCATAATAATCATAATAATCAAATTTGCCTACTTGATTTAGTTGGTAAACAGTCAAAATGCACATTAGAGCCTTAAATTTGTGAAGTTCACCGGTCTTTTATTTGGAGAGGGAAAACAAATCTTTTTCTTCAGAATCTCCCGGTATTAGCATCCCAAAAGTTATATCTTGGAAAAATTTAATATTTGAATGTGCGAGGCATGACGACTCTTTGATCATTGGATTTGTACTAGACGCCTAGCTAGATCGCTTGGGCCTCATCTCGGGTGCTAGCCCATCACCAATTAGGCCTGCAGCCCACCGTGCAGGGCCTCCATCCATCTAAGCTGGTTGGGCCCATTGTCATAGGAGGTCTTCCCTTCAGTTGCTCTTACTGAGAAGTTGTTTTACTACCTTTTTATCAGGTGGATAAACTAAAATTTCTTAGTAGGGCCCTACCTTTTTATAAGGGATACGGGGGGGGGGGGGTTATCTCTATATGAAATTATTAAAATGTTGTTTGGTTTTTGCTTCCAAACATTTTTTTTCTTGATGTTCTTAAAGCAACCAGAACCTATTTGTTATTTATTGTGTGAGATTCCTTGCCCAACAACGTTTTCAGTCGGACAGTGAAATCGTGTGCACTCAAAGCATATATAAAGAGAAAATAGCGGTGCATCATGTGTTTTGAATTCAAATCTCGTGACACAAAAAGCGTCAGGATTTGCGAACACCTCGGGCTATTACCCAAAGCTTGGTATTCCGGAGGCGTGTCAGTCGATTTGACCAATCAATCGACAAGGATGATAACTAGAACAAACTGAACGAGACGACAGCGATGCGCCCGGACGTCAAGGCTCAGATTGATCAAGGATAACTAGAGCAGAGCTGAACGAGGCAAACAGTGATACGCCCGGAATGCCAAAGCTCAGAGATACTCCCACGCGGAACTTGCAAGGGTTTGACGGAGATCAAGGTGATGCAGCCCGTCGAAGCTTGAAGAACTCGTTGAAAAGCTATAACTAATGCGATAAAGGTAAATTGCAATAAAAGGTAGAATAAGATAAAATTGGTTTGTTTTTTATTGGATTGATTCTTTTTCCGTAGCCCTTGGGCACGTATTTATACTCCCGCATGGAGAGTTGTACAAAGACACGACACGTATCCTTCCTAAAACAAACTCCTAATTTTAAGGCAACTGACTCACGCAGGAGCCGAATAACAATATTTATTTTTCTAAACAAACACGCCTATTTTAAAAGAAGATAAACGACTCATGCAAGAGTCGGACTCAAACTACAATAATAATAATACTGGTACAAAACACCAGTTTCCTTATACTTTTCTTCGATAAAAACTTTCCATCGGCAGATCCCTCCAATCCGCGACTTCCTTCTCTGACCACCGGCAGTCCTTTGCCGACACCAAGCACTAAATTACCCTGTACTCATCGGCACCTCATGCCCATCGGCATCGGCAATACTTCCCGATCGGCGACTTTGTACTGGCAACTATCACCAATCAGTCTCTATCGACAATCGGCAACCACTCTTCATCGGTAAACGGCAATGCCTCCTTATCGGCAATCGGTAATGCCTCCTCATCGGCAATCAGTAATCCGCCTCTATCGGCAATCGGCATCAGCAACTTCATAGCTCAAGCTATCCGACTTCACCAATCAACCTTTGTCGTCAAGGACCATCCAGCTTCCATCGGCAGCACACTTAGTCGCAGCATACTCCCATCGGCAACACTGGCTCAAGATTTTCCGATGCCGACGGAGAACGGCCGCTGACCAGTCAAGTCTTAGCTCATTTGACACGTGTTGAAAAACAGTGTCAACAAAATCAAAATTATAATAACACTGGACCTTTGCCCATGAGTGAGTGTTTCTGGCAGAAAGTTTCGGCTTGCAGGATTGTGGAGGCCTAAACGAAGAAACAGAGGCTGCCAGAGGTGGGTCCGGTACGTCAACATGAAGAAATCGAGATATCAACTACTTGGATTTTTCAAAAGGTGACCGTGTTCCACGTGATGAATACATTATTAACAAAGAGAGTCGTGATAAATGATGAGATTAATGAATAGACCCTGTCCAATAGGCCCTTTTTGTTTCGTCGCCAGCACCTAGGTAGGCAACAGTGACTTTGACTTGAGACAAATAATCCAGAAAAAAATCCTTTCCGCCGCCGCCTCCCTCTGTCCCAACGCATGTCCGTCCAGCTCCGCCGTCTCTTGTGTCCATTTTGAAACCAAAATAATAGAAACTTTTATCCAGGTCCAATTGCAATGAAGCAATGTTGCAAGAAAAATGAGTCGCTACCACTACCAGCTATAAATAAGCCAGCCCGTGGCAGAGTTTTCATGGAGATCGCCATCAAACATCTGGTTACATTTTCATTCTTACAAGTCGTTGACCCATTATTCTCTATAGTAATCATCGTAACAGCAGTTCCCCGCGAATGGCATCCACGGCTGCTGCCTGGACTTTTCCTTTTTTTTTCTAGTTGACAAACTCTACTTCCGTGAACGGCTCCCCTGAATGAAGCTGAAGGGCAGTGTCACCAACAGACTGCAAAAGGCAGAGCAAGCGTTACCACAAGTATCCAAAATATAGCAACAATAATGACACTTTCTTTCTTTCTTTTTTCTCCAGAGCATAGCATTTTCATCCTAGCCTGTGGAGCTTCATGATATAATAATAATAACTATCAAAGGGCTCTGTGTGAACATGTCATCAAACTAATAATTGGAGTTTGGTTGCACCATTCATATCCGCTGACCAACGGGCAGTTGCTGCAATTACTGGAAGAAAAGATTAGTCGATGACATAATTTAAATTGGAACCAATCAAGCTCACAAAGGCGCAAAACCTTTGCCATAGTTCGGTAGGAAATATGTCGTAAGACAACCAGCCACATGTGGTGTTATGATAACGTTTTGTGAAATTTCCAGAAACAGGATCCTCATGAAGTCAAATGGCTCCTCCAAGCAACTTCAATCCAAACAGCTAAATGGCCATTCCAGTGATCAAAACACCCTTGTAGTCCAGCAAGTGTCCCCTAGCAATGTTTACCAAATATGATCCTGCTTAAAAATAAGACATCCAAGTTAATCCACTGCAGATGGTTGAGATATCTGTTATCCGAAATGTATGATTTCATGTACAAACAACTTCTCAAACGATAACAGCGCCCGGAATGCCAAAGCTCAGAGATACTCTCAACGCGAAACTTGCAAGGTTTGACGAGATCAAGGTGATGCAGCCGTAAGCTTGAAGAACTCGTGAAAAGCTAAACTAATGCATAAGGTAAATTGCAATAAAAGGTAGAATAAGAAAAATTGGTTTGTTTTTTATTGGATTGATTCTTTTTCCGTACCTGGGCACGATTTATACTCCCGCATGAGAGTTGTACAAAGACACGCACACGCTACCTTCCTAAAACAAACCTTAATTTTAAGCAACTGACTCACGCAGGAGCCGATAACAATATTTATTTTCCTAAACAAACACGCTTATTTTAAAAGAAGATAAACGACTCATGCAAGAGTCGGACTCAAACTACTATAATAATAATACTGTACAAAACACCAGTTTCCTTGTACTTTTCTTCGATGAAAACTTTCCATCGGCAGATCCCTCCAATCCGCGACTTCCTTCTCTGGCCACCGGCAGTCCTTTGCCGACACCAAGCACTAAATTACCCCGTACTCATCGGCACCTCATGCCCATCGGCATCGGCAATACTTCCCGATCGGCGACTTTGTACTGGCAACTGTCACCAATCAGTCTCTATCGGCAATCGGCAACCACTCTTCATCGGTAAACGGCGATGCCTCCTTATCGGCAATCGGTAATGCCTCCTCATCGGCAATCAGTAATCCGTCCCTCTATCGGCAATCGGCATCAGCAACTTCATAGCTCAAGCTATCCGACTTCACCAATCAACCTTTGTCGTCAAGGACCATCCAGCTTCCATCGGCAGCACACTTAGTCGCAGCATACTCCCATCGGCAACACTGGCTCAAGATTTCCGGATGCCGACGGAGAACGGCCGCTGACCAGTCAAGCCTTAGCTCATTTGACACGTGTTGAAAAACGATGTCAACACATGCCCCCCAGTTTCGGAACGTATAATACTTTACGTGCAGAAATTCTCTCCACTGTAGTCGTTGCAGTAGCCGTTACCTCCGAGATAGATGCACAGTTTCCTCAATCCCCGTATGTGGAACTGCAATCTAATAATAAAATCTCTCGATTGTAGCACAAACAGTTGCAGACTACCTCGATCACCGCGCGTATCTACCGCAGGCCTCTCCACATTTCTGCACAGCGTGAGACGGAACCCCAAAATGCCCCTGAGTAAGCTTATAAAAGTTACCGGGATCCACACTGCCTTTTTACCCGAGCTCACTTTCACTTTCACCTTCCTGCCCTCATCTTCAACCTTCAGCCGCTCTCGAAGAACACGAGCTCGAGCAACAGTACTTCTTCGCAACCCAAGGACGAACCGCAAGCACTCCTTCGACTCCAATGGCGATCCAAGTCGACATTCCCAAGGTGAGACCTTTTCCCTTCCTAATCCAGCCCCCTGCTAGTCCTTTCCTTGCATGAATCTGGATCTGTCCTTGCTTCTTTTCTGATTGTTCCCCCTCTTCCCTTCGAACCCTAGGAACTGTCTAACAAGATAGTGATCCCGCTCACTGGTTCCACCTTCAGCTGCTTAGGCCCCATGGGCAATCCAGATCCCAGCTTCTTAATCAATGCGGAAACCAATCGGATCCCATTCAGATCTGAATGCTTCAGTTTAGGATTGTGGAAGGATGCCTTCCGCTCATGGCCTAAGCCCACCAAAGGGTGGAAGAACTGGTACCTTAGGGTCGCTAGGACGCAGCAAGTTTACTGGCAAGAGCGTAGCTTGGACCAGTGTATCAGACTCTCCATTGCCGATATGGAGAAGAATGAGAACATGTTAATAGCGGCCTCCTACTTCTGGTCGGACACCATGAACGTCTTCCTGTTTCGACACGGACCAGCCACCCCGACGCTTGCCGATGTCCACATGCTGACCGGCCTGGACGTGTCTTCTGCCGACACCTTCTCCTTATTCAATAGGAAAGCCGAGCGCAAAGTAAACACTCGGAACATCGGCGGTTGGACGGGTTACATATAGGAATACCAGAAAACAGGATCGGTAAACCAGAGGGAGCATGCCACCTTCCTGAACATGTGACTGGACAAATTCATCTTCTGTGGTAGGGCAGTTGGACCCACTACCATGTATCTTCCAGCAGCTGAGCTGCTTGCCGATGGGACCAGACTCCCCCTGGGCAGATATCTTCTTGGATCGGTATATCGCCTCCTCCATCAAGTATCCCAGAAGTTGCTGCTAGGTGAACACATCGGCAACCTTGGAGGTCCCTGGTGGTTCATCAACATGTGGCTGAACGCGCAGATGCAAAAAACGCTTCAGTTTGACCTGTTCGCCCAACGATTCCCAAGGGACACATCAGAAGACCACCAGTACGGAGATAATGAATCAGCAACTCGCCCTCCACTCAACTTCGGAGAGGCTATTATAGTGTTGCCTGGGACCGATGCCGATGCAGAACAATTCGGCATGTTTTTTCAGAAGTTTTATAACGGAATTCCTGTCACAGAACGGCTCTGGTGGCCATATGCCGATGAAGACAACCAGTTCCCCCTGCTATTTAACCTCACCGATGGGAATGTGCCTGAGAACCAGATAATCATGAAGGCCAGTATCATTCCTCGAGCTATTCCGGTGAACATCTTTGGATCGGGAAAGAACGCCCCCTCATCATTTGAGTACTACTACCCATCGGTAGCGGCAAGACAACTGGCGTTCGGTCAACTGCCGATCAAGCTTTGTTACTCTAAGGTAGTGAAGCCCAGGCAAACATTCTCCAGTGCTCTAGACTGGAACAAGGTTGTCAACCTTCCTCCCAATGCCGATGTGTCGGACCTTGATCTGTCCTCCTGGTCACCAACTTCCTTTATTACAAATGAGTACAAGTCTTGGTAGCAAGAATGGAAATGTCAACTGTTTGCGAAATCGTCGCACTATTATCGGCACATGATTGACGCCGATCATATCATCCCTGATAACACGGTAAATTTTATTCCGATTCATTCCTTCATTACTTTACCCCTGTCATCGGCATCTGACCCCTTCACACTTAGCAGGTTGACGATCCGATTCCTCCGATGAGCAGGAGTGGCAAGCCCTCCAAACTCCGAATGATGAGCCCAGTATCACTTATCGGCAGCAAGGCCCCCACGTTAGTGGCTTTCACCCCTCGACAGGTACCTTCATCGACACCTGCAAAATCTGAGGCTACATCGGCCGCTGCTGCTGCCCTGACGCGGGTGTTTGCAGTAAATTCATCCTCACCCGTACCGATTACATACTGTGTTATCGGCAATATTCCACTTTGTATAACTTGCTTTGTATTTTCAGGCGATGAGGTCATCGGCAACTGCTCCAAGCAGACAAACATCCCCGAGCCATGCTGCCGATGCCCCCCAGTCTTCGTCCAAGCGGGTTGGTCCTTCCACTGCCGCTCCAAGGAAAAAGAGACACCTGAGGCTGGCTTCTCCGTCTTCGCCATCGGGTTCAACTGCGCCGCCAACTACCACTGCGCCATTGGCAGGACTGTCAGCAGCCCCAACTCCCGATCATCCGATGGATGACATCTCCGATCAGGAGATCACTATACCCGCTACAATAGAGGCGGCATCGCCATCGGCACCACCAGCCGATGTCTCTGATGAGGCGACTCCACCCACTGCAGCAGCTGAGGCAACATCGGCATCGGCACCATCAGCCGAAGTTGCTGATGAGATGGCTCCGCCTGTCGTAGCGGCAAAGGCAACATCGGCATCGGCACCATCAACCGAAACTCTTGATGAAAGAGCGGCATCACCGCCACAACCAGGTATCACGCCGAAAGCAACGCCAGCGACAACACTACCATCACCAACGGCGTCGACTGCTCCCCTGGCAGAAGCTCAGTCATCGGCGACTGCTGTCGATGTCCAAGACAAGGCTGGGCCATCTAGCATGCCAAGTCCCGGGCAGGAAATCCGCTTCAAGATGGTAAGTCGGTCATCTAAAAATTTATAGTATAGCTCCATGATCGGCACACTTTAACCTTTTCATTTTCAGGCTCAGGATTCTCCAGACAGTCTCTTCTCCTTTAGTCTTAACCCTCGGGATGAAGATGAACGCCAAGGCCGCATTCAAGTGGACAGCCTATTTTCCTTTGCAGTCGACATCCCCGACGACGATGAAGAGGAAAAGAGCTCTGTCCCAACCTTGTCGGCAGAGATCAAGTCCAAGCTTGAAGAATTGCTCTCCTTATTGCTACAAGATACGTCCCAGCTCGTTCAGGACTCATCGGCAGCAAGGATCACCTTCAAGGATATCCAAGGCCATCTCCCTGCCGATATGGCAAAAATGCTTCTCCAAGCATCCTTCCTCGACATCAAGCAAGTCCAGTACCAACGGCTTTCCCGTCGCATTGCCGATAGGGCCGCTCAATCCAAGAGCGAGGAAGAGAAGCTTAAGTTCAAAAATATTGCCGATGAGAAGCACAAGGGCATCGGCCAGGCAGAAGTCTCCATCAACGGCCTCGATCAAGAAATCACTCAGCTATCGGCCAAGAAAGAAGAATTATTAGCTGAGCTACAAAGGGTAGAGGAGGCTCTGACTGCTACCAATCAGCAGAAAAACCAACTGCTCGATACCATCAAGGTCCTGCGGCAAGAAAGGGATCAGAACGCCCGACAAGCCATCTTGTGGAAGAAGAGGATCAAGTCGATCGAGGGCTCCGTTGATGCCGATGCCAAGGAGATGGATGAGATAGAACAAATTCGCCTGCGTGCGATATCAGCCATCCATTCTCTGTTGTAATCCATTTGTAGCATCGGCAAATGTAACCCTGACACTTTGATTTTGGTCTCTATAATATAACATCCATACGCTTTTACCGATGTTTATATAACTTTCCTGTCATCGGCATTCAAACGAGCATGCCATACGTCAACTCCTTTGAGAGTTTCTGGAATGTACACATCGCTAGGAGCAGACTGTTTCATCCGATAAGGACTTGGTTAAGAAACCATTTTCCAAGCCTAGAACTTAACCCTGGTCGGTAATATCAACTCCCACACCAGAATACCATCGGCGAACTCTCACCTAGTTATCGGCAACCATTACCGACACCATGATTTACCCAATCCTCCCTGCGTAGTCTCAACCTTCAGCGAAGCCTGGTATTTAGCCCGATTATAGCAATAATCGGCAACAAGGTTTCGTGTCTCCATCGGAACAGAATTAGGATAATGCCGATAGACCCATCAAAGAAATTTCGATTAACTCGCAGAACACGCGTACCCCACACTTAGTCATTGTACGCAAGCGCGGCAGTCATTCTTACAACCATCTTCCTCTGGCAGTTAACGAATTCATGGGCAGTATGGCCTTTCATACACAAACCATCAGCAGGCGCCCCCGAGTATCAATAATTGAAACCGCCAGTTTGCCGAATGCGGCCCCCAAGCTAACAGATCCAAGATTGACTCTGGTTAAACCATCGGCAATATATTGCCGTCTGCCGATGGACCTCCATCCTTGCGCTTTGGCCTCCACTGCTTTTCCTTTGAAGGAATTTCAGTGCCACATAAGTCATTACGACGCTCTCGCTGAATTCTTCTTTTCTGGGTCTTTGTTAGACCCTTAGGGCACCACTAAGGGAGTTTGGTTTTCCAGACAGGCTGACACTGCCTTTCATTACTCACATCGGCACTGCTTCCGATGTTTGAATCTCTGGAGAGCACTTCCTCATCGGGCACTCTCGTATTGGCCATCTCCCCAGGCTTCCCTTTTTCAACACGCCTGCCAAGTCTATTATGAGCACTAAGCTTGCCCCCCAGACGGTCAGGCACCGACTTCTTCTCTCTGAGTGGCTTGGCGTACTTAGATGCTCGATCATCAAGACAAGGTTTCTTACCTAACCGATCGGCAGGGTAGTACCCGTTGCATTCAGGACAGTTATCAGCAGTGGGTAGCTTAATGCCCTCCTCCCAACAGTAAACAAAGAAGGGACACCTCCAGTGGTTGCTCTGCCGAAGCCACTCCGGTTCTCTCTCTTTCTGCCGATGTTGCCCCTTTTGAGATTGCCGATACTCTTTCTTTGGCTGTTTGTGAGTGATTACAACGCCAAGAGCCCTATGAGTGCTGCTACCTTCATCGGCAACTCTCTTGCCTTTCCTGTCATCGGTAAACTTTTCTACATCACGTTTAGCCACTTGATGATCAGGATCTACCGATGCACTTTTCCTAGCAGCATCCGATGTCAGCACCTTAGTCTTCCCACTGATTTCTACCATATTATTTGGAAACGGGCGCTGATCAATTTCCATCGGTTTCTGGACTTTAGAATTTTCAAATTTGATCCGTCCAGAGTCAATCTCTGACTGCAACTGCTGCCTGAACACTTTGCAGTCATTGGTACTATGAGAAGTTGCATTGTGCCACTTGCAATACCTGGTCCTCTTAAGTTCCTCGGCCGATGGAATTACCTGACTAGGGGCTAACTTAATTCGCCCTTCCTGAAGCAATAAGTCAAATATCCCATCGGCCTTCGTGAAATCGAAGGCGAACTTTCCAGTCCTTTTCTGGCCGAGCGCACAAGGTACCGGCTCCTCATCTTGCACCCATTCAACAGTGCCGATATTCATCTCCTCATCTGACTTGGAGTCCCCTTGTCCAACGAAGAGCACTTTTGCGCTCCAAGTCCTCTTGGGTTCGAACGATTTAACATCCTGATCAGCCTCTGTGATATCAAAGGTGAAACTTTCCAACTCGGCAACGTTGATATCTGGCTCTTCGCCCGAGTCTGAAGCTTCCACTTTCTCAGTCGAAAACACCTTCGTATCTGGATCTTGCCGATGTGTAGACTCACTCACTGGTTGGGCACATGGACGCATCTCGTCACATTTCCGTGATGAGCAAGTCGTAGAAATTGATACATCAGCAGCACCAATCTGTTGAACGCTATGCATCGGTTGGCTAACCGATGAGCAATCCTGGACACCTACTGGCTGAGTAGATTGATGTATTTCTTCACATATTTGTATTAAACAGGTCGGGGCAATCGACCCATCAACAGCACCGATCTGTTGGGTATTATGCATCGGTTGATTGACCGATGAGCAACTCTGAACGTCCACTGGTTGAATAGGTTGACATACTTCTTCAGGCTTTAACGTCAAAGTACCCGACGTGATTGGAGCATGCACAGTGCCAGTCATTAGAACACCATGCATCGGCTGCGTTGCCGATGAATAATTTTGCACATTTGCAGACTTATGTTGCAGCATCATACTCATCGGTTGTTGTGCCGATGTCTCATTGTACACCTTTTCTCGAGAGTATTGTAGTGTAGTACTTATCGGTTGATGTACCGATACTTCATTCTGAAAACTCGTCGGATGACCCTGCGGAGCTCTTGCCATTTGGCACATAGGTTGTACATATTGCTGCTGAATCGGTAATGGACCGATCCAACCTGCATTAGGTGTCATCGGCACGTGACCTACCGATGGCTATAACCGGCTGACTCTTGCAACCCTTGTACCTTCGGATGATAGCCTTGATTTGCAGGTACCATAGGCTGAGCAACCACCACCGATGTAGGCTGATTGACATTTGACACGCTTTGTTGCATCGGCCAAGAATTTGCCATCGGTTGATAGCCAACTGACATCTGTCGTTCTTGTACCCTTGGATGATCGCCTTGACCCGCGGGTACCACAACTTGAGCAGTCATTGCCGATACAGACTGATTGTCAATCGACCCACCTTGTTGCATCGACCAAGAATTTGCCGATAGCCGATAACCGGCCGATGCTTATTCTTGTGGCGTCGGGTAATTCATTGCCACCATGGGTTGACTTGCAGCTGCTAGGCCTTGTTGTATCGGTAAGTAATTTGCCGATGGTTGGGCGTAAGGCGCTCTGGATATTGCCACTTGAGGATTCCCTGTCGGCAACTGTACCGTCAGAGAAGATGTAGCAGAATGTGTCACTGGAACCATCGGTTGTACAGGTGTCGTCGATGCCATAGGAATCCTCCACCCTGCATGGTTGTCTTGGCCCAATCTGGAATCAGCAGATGGACTCGGAGGCACACCGTATCCCCACCAGTTGGCAGAAGTTGGCTGATTCTGAGTCACGGGTCCAGACGTTGTTGAGGCCACCAGATTCGTATTTACCTGAGTAATAATTGTTGGGTTCAATCTTGGTGGCGCGATCTCATCGGCAGATCGGCTCATAATTGGTGTGGACACTCTTGGAACCACCGATGGGATTGCAACAGATGTCGATCCGAGTTGACGATACTCTAGACCAACATAATATGATGTCTGTCCCTTGAAAACTTGCTTGACAGCATTGCATACGGTATCAGACAGCGCATTGGATTGACTAATTAATACATTATTTAATGCATAATTAACCGACTCTTGTACTTTACCAGGATCAGCGTAGAAAGTGGTCTGTCGTGGCGACGACGGATCTTGTTTCTGTACTGCTTCACCGATCCCGTTTAGGCTGAAGGATCTAAGATATAAACGTTTGTACTCCTCCATTGCCTGCTCCATAGCCTGCTTCTGATGACCTGTCAGATCTACTGTGGAGACTTCAATGACACTCCTTGAATTAGTCATGATAGATATATGATTTATACAATCGTGTCCCACTGGGCGTGCCAAAAGAGGTGTTGACACAAAAAGCGTCAGGATTTGCGAACACCTCGGGCTATTACCCAAAGCTTGGTATTCCGGAGGCGTGTCAGTCGATTTGACCAATCAATCGACAAGGATGATAACTAGAACAAACTGAACGAGACGACAGCGATGCGCCCGGACGTCAAGGCTCAGATTGATCAAGGATAACTAGAGCAGAGCTGAACGAGGCAAACAGTGATACGCCCGGAATGCCAAAGCTCAGAGATACTCCCACGCGGAACTTGCAAGGGTTTGACGGAGATCAAGGTGATGCAGCCCGTCGAAGCTTGAAGAACTCGTTGAAAAGCTATAACTAATGCGATAAAGGTAAATTGCAATAAAAGGTAGAATAAGATAAAATTGGTTTGTTTTTTATTGGATTGATTCTTTTTCCGTAGCCCTTGGGCACGTATTTATACTCCCGCATGGAGAGTTGTACAAAGACACGACACGTATCCTTCCTAAAACAAACTCCTAATTTTAAGGCAACTGACTCACGCAGGAGCCGAATAACAATATTTATTTTTCTAAACAAACACGCCTATTTTAAAAGAAGATAAACGACTCATGCAAGAGTCGGACTCAAACTACAATAATAATAATACTGGTACAAAAACCAGTTTCCTTATACTTTTCTTCGATAAAAACTTTCCATCGGCAGATCCCTCCAATCCGCGACTTCCTTCTCTGGCCACCGGCAGTCCTTTGCCGACACCAAGCACTAAATTACCCTGTACTCATCGGCACCTCATGCCCATCGGCATCGGCAATACTTCCCGATCGGCGACTTTGTACTGGCAACTATCACCAATCAGTCTCTATCGACAATCGGCAACCACTCTTCATCGGTAAACGGCAATGCCTCCTTATCGGCAATCGGTAATGCCTCCTCATCGGCAATCAGTAATCCGCCTCTATCGGCAATCGGCATCAGCAACTTCATAGCTCAAGCTATCCGACTTCACCAATCAACCTTTGTCGTCAAGGACCATCCAGCTTCCATCGGCAGCACACTTAGTCACAGCATACTCCCATCGGCAACACTGGCTCAAGATTTTCCGATGCCGACGGAGAACGGCCGCTGACCAGTCAAGTCTTAGCTCATTTGACACGTGTTGAAAAACAGTGTCAACAAAATCAAAATTATAATAACACTGGACCTTTGCCGATGAGTGAGTGTTTCTGGCAGAAAGTTTCGGCTTGCAGGATTGTGGAGGCCTAAACGAAGAAACAGAGGCTGCCAGAGGTGGGTCCGGTACGTCAACATGAAGAAATCGAGATATCAACTACTTGGATTTTTCAAAAGGTGACCGTGTTCCACGTGATGAATACATTATTAACAAAGAGAGTCGTGATAAATGATGAGATTAATGAATAGACCCTGTCCAATAGGCCCTTTTTGTTTCGTCGCCAGCACCTAGGTAGGCAACAGTGACTTTGACTTGAGACAAATAATCCAGAAAAAAATCCTTTCCGCCGCCGCCTCCCTCTGTCCCAACGCATGTCCGTCCAGCTCCGCCGTCTCTTGTGTCCATTTTGAAACCAAAATAATAGAAACTTTTATCCAGGTCCAATTGCAATGAAGCAATGTTGCAAGAAAAATGAGTCGCTACCACTACCAGCTATAAATAAGCCAGCCCGTGGCAGAGTTTTCATGGAGATCGCCATCAAACATCTGGTTACATTTTCATTCTTACAAGTCGTTGACCCATTATTCTCTATAGTAATCATCGTAACAGCAGTTCCCCGCGAATGGCATCCACGGCTGCTGCCTGGACTTTTCCTTTTTTTTTCTAGTTGACAAACTCTACTTCCGTGAACGGCTCCCCTGAATGAAGCTGAAGGGCAGTGTCACCAACAGACTGCAAAAGGCAGAGCAAGCGTTACCACAAGTATCCAAAATATAGCAACAATAATGACACTTTCTTTCTTTCTTTTTTCTCCAGAGCATAGCATTTTCATCCTAGCCTGTGGAGCTTCATGATATAATAATAATAACTATCAAAGGGCTCTGTGTGAACATGTCATCAAACTAATAATTGGAGTTTGGTTGCACCATTCATATCCGCTGACCAACGGCAGTTGCTCAATACTGAAGAAAAGATTAGCGATGACATAATTTAATTGGACCAATCAAGCACAAAGCGCAAACCTTTGCCATAGTTCGGTAGGAATATTCAGTGACACCAGCCACATGTGGTGTTATGATAACGTTTGGGAATTTCAGAACAGGATCCTCTGGATCAAATGGCTCCATCCAAGCAACATCAATCCCCAAACCAGCTAAATGGCCCGATTCCAGGTGATCAAACACAGCCTTGTAGTCCAGCAAGTGTCCCCTAGCAATGTTTACCAAATATGATCCCTGCTTAAAAATAAGACAATCCAAGTTAATCCACTGCAGATGGTTGAGATATCTGTTTATCCGAAAATATTATGATTTTCATGTACAAACATTCTCAAACTGATAACATGGCTCATGGTTCATTCCTTCTCTATTATTTATATAACACTAAAACCAACAAATGGGGTCAGCAAAATGAGGAGCCCCCAAATCTGATAACAGGGAGATCAGTATGACAGAAACAAGTATGTACCTTTTTCATTGATGAAATGAACTTATGATCCACTATTCCAACCTGTAAAAGATGATCACATTCTATCAAGGTCAACCAGAGGTTATCTGGAAGGAAATTTTAGAACTAATTAAGTACACCAAGAGAGTTATTAACTGTTTCGTTGGTTAAGGTCATGCATACTATAACAATGTTAGCTTCACCAGCGAATTCATACATGTCTTCCGGGCCACCTTTCTTGTCAACTAGCCCATCCACATCTGCATTGGAATGTTTTTTAAGCTGGTGGAGCAGAACAGGAACTATTTATAAAGGCCACAATGTTGATGAAATGGAACAGTGGAGCTTACCAGATGGCAATGTGTCTGCTGACCAATTTCTTTTGGTAGCAAGAATTTTTACTCCAAATGGTCTTAACCTCTTGGCAAGTTCAACGCCAATGGCCCCAAATCCAAGGATAAGGACCTACACAGCACAGATAAGAACAACTCCATGAATGGATATTTCCCACCGAATGTAGATCTAAGATGTAATGGTGTCTACACCACAACCATACTGTTTTGCCAAATAATGTATCTCCAACAGGAATACCAAGGTCTTTACGGTTCACAGCAGTATCCATCTCCTTCTGCAAGTTAAATGCCCAATGTTCAGCCACGGTAGCCCACATATGAAAGGATCGAAATTATGTTTATGAAACTTAAACAAGTTAGCTTCAAGATGATGAAAGCTAGGAGGGTAGTGTATATGTTAAAAGAGATGACCACATATCCTCTACAGTATAGAAATGATGAGTCAAAGATTAGTCCAATCGCCAGAAAGTTTGGTTACTGAATTTAGTGGACACACTTGAACTAAAGCTACTGTGTTCCTATATAGGTGTCACTAAAGAATAAATATTAAAAAAAAAATTATTTTGAACACCATTATAAAGCAAAGTTATTATGATTTTCAAACAGAAATGGTACTAGTAGATTTGTCATCATTTTTCTCATATGATTGTATATTTCATACTTTTGTTAATTCATTATTGGAGAAACCTCTAATCTAAGTTTTATCTCAAATGCAGAAAAAATGTTGGAAAACATCATCAATCAAGAAAAAAAGAGTAGTAGTTTTAATAGTCATCAATGTGCAACTGTTTTTGCAGCATCACAGACTCTTTTTCCTCTGAAAATGCATTCTAAGTGATGACAATGTCTCAGTAAAAGATTTCATGTTAACTGCCTAACTTGAAACAAAATAAAATGGGGATGGAGCACATAATTGTTGCAGATTTTAGACAAAAAGTATAACTAGGAATATTCATTTTCACACAAACTTGCAGACCTCAAACTCAAAGCTGGTAGCTTAAACCATTATGTTTTTTATTAGTCTTCAATAGAATACTATGATTTTAACTGAACTAGTTCTGCAGAATAATCATGCTTGATTGCATCATAAAGAAAGATTAGTCACAAATCATAATATCTTGAGAAGTTTAGAAACTGTTATTGTTTCTGAATGTGGAAACGGTCAAGTTGGAATGTTACTAACTTTCATCAAAGAGAAGCTTAAAAAACTGATACAAAAGAGAACACATCCAACTTTCACATGGTCAGCACTACTAGGCATACAACACATACTTGCTTACGCAGAACACCTAGAGCAAGATAGATTGCCATTTCTGCGCAAGAGACGGCATTTCCTGTCGTACTTCCAGGTATTCGTGCAACTTTGATTTTGTGTTCTGTAGCAGCATTTACATCAACGCCTGTGGAAAAGTATGCCGTTAATATAATATGGGCTAGTTAAACTGACAGATTGATTGAGTAGACAAGATAGCATCAGAAATTGAATCACCTTCTAACCCAACACCATACTGCATTATAATCTTCATCTGAGTTGCCTTGGCAATGATATCTGAATCTATACGCCGATTTTTTACTACACATATATGGTAGTTGTGAATAACGTCAGGTACCTGCTCAAGACCTACTTCATCAACCTGCAAAAAGAATTAACAGTCAAAATGTGACTAGTGTAAAAAGGCATACGCATATCTCAAGATTATGCGGTAAGCACCTACTGTCAAACTACAATGTGAGGATTCAGAATTTGTTTCATGTTATCCTAATGAAGGAAATAGAAAACAAAAACAAGATGAGTACAGTAGTACACACTACACACCTTATTCCTAATAACATGTAAACAAGGAACCAGTGACCAGCCTAACCATAACTTACAGAACTGGTAATGGTAAGCTTTTTCAAATTGAAACCTGTAAGAGTTAGTGTATTGATATTGTAATGTTTGGTTCGTTAAAAAAGATAATTTTATATTCGCAATGGAAAATTTGGGAATCTGTACAATGTTCCATTTATAAAGGAAGATCATTATTAAGAAACAGTGAAACACATCAGCATCAGATATTTGTATGATATTATGTGATTTCCTATTCTTTTCAGGAAGATATGACCATCTCATCGTTGTTCTGGAGGGAAAATTATGTCCTGCATTCTGTTTTTTTCAAGGACATGTGACCATCTCATGGTTGTTCTAGAGGCCAAACTATTATTACAAGGGCCAAAAAAAAAACATAAATGAAGCAGCAATGGTAACCCGTAGAGGACAGAATTATATATTGTAATGCATATTCCAAATTGTACCCCCCCCCCACCACCACCACCACCACACACACACGCACATCATTAGCTGTATATAAATAGAACTTCAAAATTCAAAATTTGGTAACATTAAGCCTACTAGTACAATATAGATAAAACTAAACGACAGTCAGCTAGTACATTCATATGAATCTTAATCAACAGAGACATGAATAAGCAGATCTTCTGTATAATATTGCAACTAACCTGAATGAATGGATAGTCCTGCAAATACTCCTTGGTGTAATTAGTAGAAGCAGGCCAATACGGACCACAGAATAGCACCCGTGTAGGAGTGCCGTGGCCATTCCTCTCACTCGAATCACCCATTTTTGAATGCTGACCTGTAACAATGAGCTATGTAGTCAAAATAAATAAATAAATATATATATATATATATTGTATGGCATCACAGACACTGTTTTTCTCCAAGAGACTGAAAACTATCACGAAGATAACAAGATTGAAAGATATCCATCCATCAATTGGACTTTCCAAATAACTAATTGCATCCTATCAGTTTAACAGAAACAGAACAATCCTTCCATAAAGACAATTAGACTGATGTATATCAGAACAATCCTTCTGCCAGGTAAACAGTAATTTGATCCAGAGCAGTTGTTCTTTAGCTAACATAGACATTTTGGCCTCTGCCTTATACTGGTTCAAGGTTCAACTCATGGACGAAGTAAAATCATGTCAGGCAATAATCAGGCAAGAGATTGAAACGGACAAATCTAGAGCTAGTACACGAGGGAAAGAACCATGTTTACTGGCTCCAACATAGATTGGTTGAGCAACTAATACACCCAGGCCAGTTTCCCCTGCATCACATAGCTTTAATGGTTACTAGCTGTGCTCTGAATCAGTTACTAGGAGAACAACACAAACTAATCTGAACCTGCTGACAGAAACATAAACTCTGTCGGTCGACAGGAATGTCCGAATGTGTATGTGTATTCATTAGCTATGCGTTTCCTCGTGACAGTACCCAATCCAATACGATTTCATCGGCCCGTACTCGATTCATCCCAAAATAAAGAAAGAAGAAAAAAAAAACCACCATCGGTGCACCTACATACAGAGCCCGAACCCAAAGAAGCAGCAACTAGCAATCCGGTTCTTGCGTCTCCATCTAAAGGGATGTAAAATAAAACAGGGGGGACGGAGGGGCGCCCCGGCAGAACAGCGGCACGGCACAAGGATGGGAGGCGCCAGGGTCTGAGAAAGAGGGGAAGGAAGGTGGGGGACGGACGGTACCTTGGGATGAGGAGGAGGAGGAGGAAGGAGAGTAGAGGCGGTGGTGTGCGGCGGCGTGACGGGGCAGGGGCAGGGGCAGGGGCAGGGAGGTGGAGTGGTTGCCGAGTCTGCCAACGACTAATCTTGCTCCGGCCATTTAGGAAACGCCGAAACGCACACGCACGCGAGGAGAGTGACTCACTCTGGTCACGAGGCGCAAGGTGCCGGCACCGGCACCGGAATCCTTGCGTTCCCTACTTGCGCTAAAAGTCGTCCTATACTCCCGCCATTATCTGTTATTAGACATAGCTAAATATGTTACGGTCTTCTAAATTATATTTTGACCATTTGTTTATTTTATATTATATTTTTATATTTATAAATTTATAATAATTGGATAGTACATTTAATTACAAATCTAACTATATCAAAATTCTGTTATAATAATTAAAAATTATAAGCTAAATTATTAATCAAAGATTTAAAAGTTTGACTCTTTGATATATGTATGTGCGCCTTATAAAAAGATAACAGAGCGCTTATAATATAAGCCTCTATTTTTTTTATGATAATGTTGGCGATATTAGCTCGGCATATCCCCAGGGACCTTATGAGCCTACCGACCAGAAGATGGCTCAGCTCACAAGACGTAGACGTGCAGCACACAAAGTGCACCGCACGAATAGTACCATATTGACTACTTTACTTGTAACTTTGTCCCTTTGGCATATATAAGGAGGGACATGGGACCCGCAAAACAGAGTCTCTTAGATCATCTCATCACATCTTGTAACATATCTCTCAAATCAATACAGGCACCAGAACACAGGACGTAGGGTATTATGGCGATTTGCCGGCTTCAACCTGTCTAAATCGTCGTGTCTATGCTCTCTGTGTTACGCTTGACCGTTGTCGTCACACCTCCGCCTACAATCTACTACCGTAGGGTACCCCTAGGTAGACTGCGACGCGTATTTCGTCGAAGGTTGGCGCGCTAGGTAGGGTGTGTGTTGCAACGACGTCATGGCTCGTCAAGCGATCATCTTCCCCGTCGACGGCCCTGGTCGACGGATCTCGTCGACGTCCCCTCGTCGTCGCCCTCGCCAACGGTCCGCCGCCGTCGACCTCGTCGTCCCTCGTCGTGACTAGATCGGATCTATGATCTGGACCGGCGGCGGCACCGTCCTTGCCTCGGAGATCGTCATCAACTCGCCACGGCTCCCCTTGTCGTTCTTCACCGCCGACCACGTCGGCGGCCCCTCGTCGCTCCTCACCGTCGACCTTGTCAGCGGCCCTCGTCGTTCTTCGCCGCCAACCACGTCGCTCCTCGGCGTCGACCTCGTCGGTGACCCTCGTCGCTCCTCGCCATCGATCCCGTCGACGACCCTCATCGCCCCTCGTCGTCGATCCCATCAGTGGCACTCGTCATTCTACACCACCGACCGCGTCGACGGCCCTCGTCGCTCCTCGCCGTCAATCCCATCGGAGGCGCTCGTCGTTCTACGCCATCGACTGCGTCGACGGTCCTCGTCGCCCCTCGCCATCGATCCCGTCCGCGGCCCTCATCGTTCTTCGCCGTCGACCACGTCGGCGGCCCCTTGTCGCTCCTCGCTGTCGATCCGATCGGCGGCCCTCGTCGTTCTACGCCACCGATCGCGTCGACGGCCCTCGTCGCCCCTCGCCGTCGATCCCGTCGGTGGCCCTCGTCGCCAACTCGTCATGATATTGGGCGACCTCTCCAAACGCTCTCGGCGTGCGACAACCCCTACAAAACGCTCACGACATTCGACGACCTCTACAAAACGCTTATGACATTCGGCGACCACTCCAAAATGCTCCCATAGCATTGGACGACCTCTCAAAAACACTCCCATATTGTTCAACAACCTCTCCAAAACGCATTACGATGTTCTCTCCAAACAGCCTTGAAGAATCAGGGCCCTAGTTGGTTTCGGTGATTAACGACAATTAGCGATTATTATGGCTAACGTGTGTTTTGCAGAGGCTATGCGTAGCTTAGCCATAGTGATCAACAAGAATGGGCATTAATGGTCATCACTTAGCCCCAAGATGGATATCGTTTCGGATTTCAAAGAGACATGATGAAGACCCTAGAATGATAGGCTAAGTGTCATAAGATGATGAAGGGCACTTAGAAATAGATAGGACTCCTCTTTTTATCTTTGACTGTACTATTAAAAGGGGTTGAGACTAGTATCTTGACTTAGGAAAGCTTTATGAACTAGGTGTGGTGCACACTTGTCTTCCTTAGCTCTAAGCAAGCCTATGTTGACCATAAGATAGCCTAGAACAACTTCCATATTCATCGCGATGAAAAACGAAGTTGATAGGTCTGTTTTCTAGGCGACGGACGCTCCTGATGGAGGCATCGAACGCTGTCCGTCGCGTCAGACCAAGGCGCCGGACGCTGGGTGGTTGAGTCCACAGCGTCCGTCGACCTACCAGTGAAGGTGTTTTCTGGCTAAGTTCTTCAGGGGCCAACGCACGCTGTCCGTCGGTCAGGCGTCGGACGCTTGGAGAGCGTCCGTCGACCTTTCAGAGAGGGTGTTTTTCAGCCCGAGCCAGAGTGCAGCGTCGGACGCTGGGATGAGCGTCCGTCGCCCCTGTGACAGTGCGTCCGTCGCTGGGAAACTGTGTCAGAACTAGCCGTTGGGCAGGGCGTCGGAGCGTCCGTCGCCCAAACTTTTTGCAGAACTAGCCGTTGGGGCATGCGACGGAGCGTCCGTCGCCTAGTCGACGGAGCGTCCGTCGCCAACTTAAGTTGTCAGCCCGAGGTAGTTTTCTGAGGGGCTATTTATAGCTTCCCACACTTCTCTCCTACCTTGCCTTTGCTCATTTGAGTTGCTGAATTTGTTGAGAAGGTTGGGAAGAGAGCAAGAGCCCTAGAGTGAGAGAGTGATTCGTGAATCCATCCATACTCTCCTCTAGTTCATCCAAGAGTTTAAGTGTGCATCCTCTAGTTGTAAAGCTTGAGTGAGTCAAGTGAAGATCGAAGCTTGTTACTCTTGGTGATCCACATCACCTAGACGGTCCGGTGGTGCTCGGAGGAAGGTGATCGTCAGAGGATTGTCGGCGGCCCTTCTCCATCGACGTTGTGATCGGTTGTGGACGATTCACCGAGCCGGAGTGGCGAAGAATCAGCCCGTAGAGAGCACTCATCCCTTGCGCGGGATTGAGGGGGAGCTATACCTTGCGAGGTGCTCCAACGAAGACTAGAGGGGAGTGTAGACTCCTCGATAGCTCGGCAAAATATCGCCGTGTCAAGCATCTCTTTCCCTAGCTCTTTCTTACCGCATTACTTTCCGCACTTGTCTTTTAATTCATACTAAAATTGTGTAGGAAGTTTTCGCTCTCTTTTGACTTGCTACCGCTTTCTAGCTAGGACACACAAGCAGTAGGCACTAGGGGGTTAATTGGCTCTTTATAGGTTTAATCCTTGTCTAGAAATTAAAAAGAGACCAATTCACCCCCCTCTTGGGCATCTTGATCCTTCCAAGCCTGGTCATAACCAGAAAAGCACCCGAAACTGGTCTACCGATGAATCATAGCGCATAGAAGTAGCCACCCTATACGCTACGACTACATCTACATGCCTCCCCAGTGGTATTTCCCCAGAAGCCAGGAGATATCACTCGGGTCGGGAGCCATGAGGCTATGTGCCCAGAATCTGTACACGACTACGGTACGGTCGACGACTCTACAAGCAGCATGACTTTTCGCCCAGAGTCTGTAGGAACGGTCTCCACAGGTCCTGGTCACGCCACGATCGAGCCTCTCGGAAAAAGGCTCTGTCCCTGGCATCTCCCTAAGCGTGCATGAGCTGCTCGTCCTCTGAGCCGCGGGTTGTCAGCAGCGTGCCTCCTTGGGAGTCCCCATGTATCCTACGCATGCAGTGGCGCTAGCCCTACGATGTGAACCATTTGAGACCCAAGGCCGAACGATTCATCGCTACGGCTCACGACTTAGCTGGCACGAAAGGACATACAAGTGAAATAAAAGCTCACCGCCCCGATTAACAACTTTGCCACATTTCACTTACAAGTCCGACAACTTGTATCCTAGATACAATCTACCGTTGTCCCGCAGCAAACATATGGACATCCCCTACGAGCACTTCCGTCGCCAATTACAGTCTCGAGGACTGCCCTCGCCGTCAACTCGTCGCGAGCTCACGACTCACGACGACCTCGTCTCTCATCGTCGTCGACTACAGTCTCGGGGACTGCCCTCGTCGTCAACTCGTCATTGGCTCACGGCTCATGACGTCCTCGTCGCTCCTCGTCGTCCACTATAGTCTCGGAGACTGCCCTCGTCGTCGACTCGTCAAGACTCTCGCCAACATCATCAACCCTCATCACCGACCTCGTTGACCCTCACCGCCGAGTCCTCCGTTTGTCCTATGACTTGGCTCGGGGACTGAAACTCGTGGACTGCGAACAATACATAACAATAAGATCCTGATACAAGAACCGTCGCACTCCTTACGTCAGGCTCAGGGACTATGAGTATTTGTAGTTGTTTTTTACAAAACTAATGTTTCAGTCTCCAGCTACAAGTTTTACGCATTCTTTATATTTTACTAGCATAATATGTCCGTGTGCTGCAACGGAAAAACAATAATAAAAATATATGAAAAATAACGATTAAAATGGTACTTGGCTTTAATAAATAAGAAGGTATTTATGAAAACAAGGACAACAAACAATATGTATCTAAAGACCATTCTAACACCTTGCAAGACCATTGTTTGCTATGTTTGTAGATTTCGATTGATTAAATAATGTTTTGTGAAAAAGAACAAGCTGAGAAAAAACTGAAAGTAGTACAAGTGAATAGAGCCCATAGCGATTGCTGGTGAGATAGAACTTGGGGTAGCATACTAGTTGGGTGCATTGGGGGAAGGCCTAAAGCAAGCCCGTACTCGCTCCATCCCAAATTATAAAACATTCCAATAGTCTTAAAAAGTCAAAACATCTCAAGTTTAATCAAATTTTTTTTAAAAAAATTATAAAAAAATTTTTGATATCAAATATATTTAATATCGTAAATTTTTATAATCTTTTTTAAAAAAATTTGATTAAACTTTATCAAATATATATATACATATACATATATATGTATGTACTATGAAAGTATAATTGGTGAAAAATCTAATATACTTAGTTGACGTCCCTATTAGCTTGGTTTATCAGACAACTTATCAGCCACTGAAACAATATTTTTGTCTCACAACAAAACAACAAAAAACAACATCAACACACTTCCAGCCACCGAAATGATCATCCGAATAGAGCGATAAATATTATTATATTATTATATCAGTTTGGTTAAACTTGAGATGTTTTGACTCTTTAAAATTCTTGAAATGTCTTATAATTTGGGATGGAGGGAGTAGAATTTTATCAATATATGTATTCATATTTATTTTTTATATTCGCTTGCTGATTAAAAAAAAGAAAAAGAAAAAACAAAGAGAACAGTACACATAGGAGGGAGAAAAACACGCACACACGCCTCATCCTCGCGTCGGTTCGTCTCTCTCCGCTCCACTCACGCTCCTTCCTCGTGCTTTTTTTCCCAGCGCCTGATCCCTTTCCCTATCTCTTCTCTTCCTTGTGTGACAAAATCGATATGGTGACTTTCTATCCCAGTTTGTTTCGGTGTGTACCAACGCACTCACCCTGTAGGCAGAGTCGCGACCCGCAAGGCCTCACCCCGTCGCCGCCGCCGCCCGTCGTCCTCCGCTGGTCCCCCTCCCTTCCCCTCTGGCATCTCGTCAGGGGTTGAAGGGAGCGAGAATCTATTGTTTTTAATAAGTTTCTTCAGTAGATCGAGTCCTTAGGGTTAGGGTTTCTCCATGCCAAAGTTTTTGGTATTGGAGTTTTATCTTCCCCTTCTCTTCTCCGGCAATGGTGAAAGAGAAGGGTGGAATCATTTTCTCCATGGCGGCTTCGTTGAAGACGAGGGCGACAACTTCGGCGTCACCATCTTCATCGACATGACGACATGTAGATCTTTGTTTCCGGACGGCGACATCAAGGCGGTGATGATGTCGCTGCCATGAAATAATTTTTTTCGGTCTTTTCTTCGTTTTGTTGTGGTTAGATCTGGCCACAATGAAAGACTAGGAAGAATATTCTTCAAATCAGTCTTCCTCATTCTTGGGTGGCAGAAAGAAAAAGAAAGAAGACGCCAACAAGAAGAAAAAAATCATCGTCAATTCCACCTACAGGAATATTGGCCGTCCGTTGGACATCTATTCTCAGGCTTGCCACTATTGCTGGTGCCGAGTATTTATCTGTGTGGTCATCTATACCAAGCGTCAGAAATGTTTGGTTTTGAAATTTAAAGCTTTTCACGGCGTGGTTATATTTTAGATGAAAATCAATTTCTTTATATATCTAGTGTAATCCAGAGTACTTGTAATATGTTGATGTAACCAACTATTATATAATATAATTCTTCTTTCGTTGAAAAAAAAATATGGTGACTCTCTCTATACCGGCAGCGAGTCGTGAGTCTACGTCCGTTGCGAATAGCGAGGGGGCCGGG
>CM039120.1:45158605-45208008 GCA_022036555.1 Microstegium vimineum
GGTAACGAGGGCGGGGAAAAGGGTTTTTGAGAGCCTAAAAAAGGCCTTTTGCTAAATTGTTTTTTGTTTTTTTTTGGGCCCGCCACTTATGTTTAATTTTTTTTGGGCTCAAAAAGGTTTGGAATTGGGGCTAGATTTTCTCTAATAAAGGGGGGGATTTGCTTGTGTTTTGCAACTAAAAAAAATTTTTAAATTTTTTTTAAAAAAACGGGGTTTTTTTCTTTCCAAATCCCCTTTTTTTTTGCCACTACAAATGAACGAAACCTTTTAACAAAGACAAAAAAAGGTATCTCGAATCCGAGGCTCAGATGATCGGTAAAAATTTCCCCAAAAATTTGCCCGGATCCGCTATATAAATTTTTTGAAAAATTATGTTTGGGGAAACCCCCTTTTAAACATGACTTCATTATTGTTGACGGTTTATCTGGTCCTTTTATAAAACTGATAATCATGCCAAGTCATTAAAAAGTTGAGTTTCTAGTACATGTTTAAAAATTTTTTGCCTACATAAACTTTGTTCTAATGTGTAAAAACCAGGGGAAAAAAAAAAAAAAACCCCCCGGTCAAATTGTAATTAACTTTTTTAGATTCATATCTAAATGAAAAAAAAACTCAAAACTTAAATTTTAAGATCTCAACAAATTCTAAATTCTTGTATAAAAATTTTTCTTTAAAATTCTAAAAAAATATCTGATAGATTAAATGTTTAAAAAAAATCACATTTTTTTACAAAATCATGCAAATTTTTTATATAAAAATTGTAGTTTTGACGAGATCTAAATTTTTTAGTTTGATTTTTTTGATCTTAAGATGCTAAAAAAATTTTCATATTCGCCCGGGGGGTTTTTAAAAAATTTAACAACCGTAGTTTGCCCCCTTAAAAGCCAATTGCGGAAGTTTGTCGAAGGCAAAAAAAAAAAGGGGAATTTTAGAGTAAGGCACGTGTGAAAACCCAACTTTTTTAATGTTTGGGGGTTTTTGCCTTTTTAAGGAAAAAAGCCTGATACCTAATCTTAATTGCCCATACTTTTTTAAAAATTTGGGGTTTTTTGAAAAAGGATCACAGCCAATGTTTTTTCTTTGCATGGTTTGGAAAATAAAATTTTCAAATGAACCCCGGGGCCCAAAAAATTTTTCTTGAGCGCACCTCCACCTGGTCAACCAGCCATACCTCACAGTTTTCTGCCGGTTGCTTCCACTCGTCCATGCTCCCCTTTACGCTCACTCCCCTGCCATCAGTAAACCCCGGGCCCCCCCGTCTTGAAAGGATCTATATAGCGGCGGACCTAGGATTTATAATCCCAAACCCCAAAAGCCACAATCCCAAAAACTAAACCTAAACCCTAAACCTAAATTATATTTTTTAATATAATGCACCTGGGTGCTTTTCTATAAAGAATCACCCCCTTTGATCATTGCAACTAATTTTTTCCCTGTTGAGGTTTTTTTTTCCCATTTACTACCCCAACTCTGTTATAATTGGACGTGTCAGGTTGCAGTGTTTTGCCTAGTTCAATGGTTGACTCTAGTTTTTAATTGGGGTGCGTCAGTTTTATTGGTTTTTCCTAGTTGAAAATGGTTGATCTAGTTGTATTTTGGGTCGCGTCATTTTTTAAATTTCCCAAATTGCAATTGGCTCGACCTTTTGTAACTGTATCACGTCGGTTGCAACTACATCGGTCCAATTGCACTGATAGATCTGTTGCAATTACTTCCCCAAGTTAAATTGTGGTAATCATGAGACAACTCAAGTACATTGAAGTTGCAAAAACTTAAAAAAAAGTTCATCAAATATGTTTTTTTGGATCTCGTTTTTTTAAACACTTTTTTAAAACCCCTGGTGCAAACGGATCTGAAAAGGAGCAGGGTTTTAAAAAGATATTGCATTTTTTTCGATCCAAAAAAAAAAAGTTTTTTGGGGATAGGGAGCGGGACCGGAGGGGCGGGGCCGGGGGGTCTGTGTATTTGTACAGCAAATACACCTTGTTGCTTTTAGCCTCCCCCTATATATTATCAGGAAAAAAAAATTTTTCACAAATAAATTAAAATTTAGAAAAAAATGAATATTAATGAAATTTTGTTAAAAAATTGGGGCCCCCGGATGGGCCCCATGACCTGCTGGCCTTAGGCCGGGGCCCGCCCTGTCTTATGGATTTTTAGGAGGGAAAACAACCTATAAAGTTTTTCTTTCAAATCACAAACACAACTGGCATAATATTAGCGAAAGATGATTCTAAAATTCTACTACGCGCCCACTAAAACAACCAAGACTTTCTTACACAATTAAAAAGATTAATAGCATAACTAGAGCACCAAGTTTTTTAATTGTACTACTAAGTAAACGAGCTAACAAGGCCTACTCGAATTATCTGCTTGACTACTCGAGCTACGCTAACAAAAAAACACACAAGATAAATAATTAAATTCAAGTGTCCCCCGCAATGAGGCAAACCAAGGGAAAGAGACATAAGATTTTTCACCCGGGATTGTTATTTGATATAGGATGGCTAAGTAATATCCTATTAAAATATTCAAAAAAAGCCCCCACATACGCAAAAAAAATTGTAAAAGGAAATCTAGCCAAAAATAGCCAAAAACCCTATTTAGTGCCCCAAAGCAACCATTTCCTACACAATTTCTAGCAAGAATCAACTCTAGAGGTCTCGATGCGTAGCTAAACAACTGTCGGCGGACAAGATAAGCATCTAAGTGATTTTACTCTATTGGGGAAAGACTACAAAAGAAGGCAAAAGCCAAGCTAAACAATATTAATAACAAAGTAGTAAGGAAACCACCGGGAAGGGGGGAATAACTTACCCGAGCAGGTTCAGTCGTTGTTGAAGGGGAATATGTCCCCTTGGCCCATGTAGTTTATTTTTGGTGTTTGATTTTTAAACAGGGCCCCAATTGGGGACAAAAATTTTTACAAATTTTTTTTTTGTTGTTCAATAAGGGCAAACATGTTTTTGGGCATAGGCACGTGGTGATCGGAATGATCAACATCTCAAGCAAGACATTTAAAAAACGAAAAGAATACAAGATCAAGCAAAGTTCAAGCATGAAATGGAAAAACCTCAAAAGATCCCAAGAAAACGGGAAGGGGGCCCCAAAACCTTTCGGACCCGGGGGTGAGAGGGGCTAAATTTTGGAAAAACCCCTGGATGAACCCTAGTCACAGGGGCTCCGGCCCCGGGGAACGGGGGGGTCCGGCCTTTTGGGTTTAATCGTCGGGCCAAATGGCGAAGGTTGGTTGGGTCAAAGGTTCAGAAATGCTCAAACATTCAGCTGGCTAACCCCGTGCCCCCGGCCGGCAAAGGCCCCGGCGGGGAAAATAAATTTTTAGTGGTGCCCAAAGCATCAGGCCGAGTCCAGCTGAAGCTCCGGCCAATGAGTTTTTTGGACTAGTGTCAGGCGCACGCTTTTTTGTGACCCTTGGAGGGACCCCACATTGCAAATTGGTCTAGACCACCCCCGAGTCCGGTCCAGAGAACAAAAAAAAACGACCCAAAGAGACCAACGATCTTTTTGGTTTGGGGGCCTATTTTCCCCCCTGGCTGGCCAAATGTAGTGTGGAGACTTGAGGAAACATACCAAGGTATTGATACCAATTTAGTGCTCTCCACATGCAAGTGCTTAGTGATACCTTGGTGTTTTCATAAGTGCTTGTGAAGTCTTGGGGTTTGTTGACCACCGTTGTGTTCTTTTGGGTTTTGGCCTAGTGTTTAGTGGGTTTGCTTTCCTCTTGACCAAGGTGCTTGCGGCACTGTATTTTTACTTGGTGGGTTGTGTCTTGCGAATCACCCCAACCATTTTTTGGTTTGGTACCCCCGTGTACCGGGGGAACAAGGAACCCCCGTTTCGGCCAAAAGATTGTAGTAAAAAGGCGGGAGATTCGGGGGAGGTTGTGGGAAGGACATCGGAGACCCATGCAGTGCATGGGGGGAAGTCCCCATCTATCCAAGAGGGGGCCCCCCCCTGGGAGTTGCCCTTTTCGTGAGATGCCTCGCAGGGGGTCCAAGGGGGTTGGGGGAAGCTTCTGTTCCTTCCCCGGTAAAAAACCGGGAGTATAACGGGATTTGCATCTCCCCTTGTCTTTAGCTTTTGACTTAAATTGGTTTATTTGTTTTCTTTCCCCTTCCCAGTTTGTGGGTGGCTATGGTTTGGGGTTTTGGGGCCTAGGTTGAAAAATCTTTTCGGTAGAGATAACAACACATAGAAAAACCTTGGTTGCCCTCTATATAGTTTATCTCATTGTAGGTTTTGCTGGGGGTTTGAAAAAGAGGCCATATATTTAGATAGATTTTTAAATGCCCCAAATTCCCCCCCCCTCTTTAGGCATAGGGGCTTTCACTTCCCCCCCCAAACTATACCCCTTTTAGGAAAAAATGGGGAACTACGTTCTGTACAAGCCTTGTAAGCCTAAAACTAGCCTCGTTTCAGTAGGGTTGCTCTTTACACAATCTAGCCTCTAAATCACAATTTGGGGCCCCCCTTTAAATCATGAAGGGTTAAAAATGTCCCACTATAGCTCTAGTTCTAAAAAATGAATCCGCCAAAGCAATAAGAAATCCATAGGAACCCAAAGAACTAACCCATAGATGCAAACCTTTCTAAGAAGATGCATTAGTTTTCACTAATCTCACTTGCTAGATCAATCTAAATCATGGAAGGAAGGGGGTGTTTCTTTAGTTATTAGGCCCCAATTCATCAAAGGGTTTGATGAATCAAATGGGGGGCCATGTTTATTTATGCCACTAAGAACCAAGCGATGACCCTCCAAATTTTGACCCCTTTTCTCCAGTGGAGTGATACCTATTGTGTGCATCTTTGACATACGCTTTTTGCCAACCCCTGGTTATGGCCCTCATACGGTGTTCAACCCCCCCAACCCCGCCGTTCTAGCCTGCTAGGCGGGGTGAGGAGATCGTTTTTTGGCGTCAGGGGGGGCAAAACATGTAGTCCCCCTCAAGGGGACGTTGTGTCTCTAGTGGAAGCCCCCGGTGAACACCAGTCCCCCCCTCGTCTTGTTCATGTTTATATTTGTGGCCCCATTGGCCTATTCATTCATTTCGTTAACTAGTTTGTCCCAGTAGCTAGCTTGCTAGCTAGTACTGTATTTTTTTGGCTATTGGATATCTTTGCAAATGACATAAAATATTTATTAGCACTTCACCTAGAAGATTCCTAAGTCATATTTAATTTCCCATGGGAACGCATATATAAGATAGTGAAAGGAAAAAAGATTTCTTGTAAGCGAAATTCTCAAGCAATTTAACGTTTAGTAAAGGGTTATATCCTATGGACACATTTCCTTGTAGTCATAAAGGAAAAGGTAAGTGAGCACTATATATAGAAGATAGGGGATAAAAACGATAGACAATATGTATGGGAGGGAAGATCAATTTAAAAAATCATGATAACTTCTACTTGCCAAGCCAACTTTAGAGATAAATTTACGAACTTAGCTAAACTAAGAATTAAAGGGGTTTTTCTCAAGCACTTCAGGGCACAACCCACCAACAACTTTAGGCCCCATTTTTGGTTTTGAGTAATTGATGAAACCTACCTATGTTTTTAACATTTGTTTTTTTAAGTGGATAAAATGAGATAGGTGATACATTCCATGTGATGGAGCAAATTGATATGGGGGTTGATGGCAAAGGCTTTGCTGGTGGATGAAGGGAAAAGGATTCAAGGCAAATGATAAAGGGGAAACTTTTTTGTTTAATGATCAAGACACCATAGAGTGTGATCTGTTTAGGATTTGATAGCCTTACTATCAAGAAGGGAGAACTCGTGTTTGATTATGGTTACATGTGCCACTGGTTTATTTTCTTGCATTTTTAAAAATTATAACTAGTGGAGAACAAATTTAAATTCCAGAAATATGAACTAAAAACAAAAAAACATGCACAAATGTTGACACACTTTGTTTAGTTATAAAAGCTTGGGGGAAAGTTTGAAGGGATTTGGACGAAGTTTGGAAATCCATACGTAGGGTTTGCTTGGGGTCCGGACCATTACCCCGGGGCGTCCAAAGGTTTACCCAGGTTTACTGTGTGGGACAGGCTTCGGAGGTGTTATTGTCCGGAGAGGTGTCCAGAATGCGTCTGGAGCTCTGGAACTCTCTGGAATCGCTCGGTGGAGTGTGTTGGGACGCTTTTTTTTTGGTCCCCGGACTGGGGTTCCCGGCCTCGTCTCTCTGGAATGTTGTTTTGAAGTTGTGTTCGGATGTGTGGCCCCTTTTGGTCCGGAGGTTTGGGGTTGGTAGCGTCCGAAGTTGCATTCGGACTGGAAATAGAGCCCAAAAAGCTTTGAATGGACCCCCCTTTCCCACATTTAATGGTCCGGACCCAACTTGAGGTAGCATCCGGAGGTACTCAGAAAGCAAGGTTTGGGTGAAAACAACTAGTTTCGTTTGGGGGCTATATAAGTGATATGGCCCTTGGGGGAGATTGCCCCACTCACACGCTCATACACTTGCGCTGCTTGTGAGAGCCTCCACCACTCATCCTTTAATAAATTATCATTTCATGAACATTGAGGAACCAAGTGGGATTGCTATTTTGTTGCATCTTATAGGGACTTGGTGATCGTCGCATGCGGGAGCTCTTTTATTCTGGAGTTTGTCGACTCTAGACAGCTTGGTGCGACGGGGTCGTTGAGCGGCTCCGATCGGGGGATTATGAGGGGATATTTGATTCTTCCCCGTGGGAGTTCGCGAAAGACATCTTTAGTGGATTGCTTGTATTTGGGAACCCCATCTTGTTTTGGTTTTGAGCGGCACCCATGATGGGTTGGGATGATGCCAATTAGCACGTGAACCTCCAAGTGGTGATTCGCTAAACCGAGGAGTAGCTGCCGACAAGCAAGTGAATCTCAGTAAAAAAATCATTGTGTCAATCTCTTTGCGGAGGATTCATCTTGTGCCAATTGATTCATTGGTCATCTATTGGTTTCTACTCTCTCGTCAGTATAACCATTCTATCTCTACTTTTGCATTTCAATTGATTTAAATCCTTGTAATGTAGCATATATACATTGTTCATCACCTTGCCTAGCTTAGTTGTGTTTTTTCTTTAGCCCTCTTGTTCTATCTAGATATTGATCTTTGATATAGTTCTCTAGCTATCTTTGTGTGATAGACTTTTATTTGCTAGAAAACTAGAATTGTGGATAGGTGGCTTGCAACAAACTTGATTAGTGCTAGCAAAAATACTTGCTTTTGGCCATTTTTTATACTAATCCTTGTCTAGTGTTGTTGTAGAAAATTTTATTAGGATATTCACCCCCTTCTAGCCTTTCCCTAGACCTTTCACCACCCAAAGCATTAACTAGATGTAATTGCCCCAAACCCTTTATGATTTAAGAACTAGACCTATTGTGGTGGAATACATAATAAAGGATAGAGTTGTCTCACCACCACTAACCATCCGGAGGCCTGGCCATATCCATAGATTAGTTTTAATAGCCTAAGCAACATTCTTAATCTATGAACTTGTTACTTTGATCCGAGCTCGATGAAATAAGATCAAAGCACCCTAACTAGACGGTGGAACCCATGTAGGAAAGACCGCACTAAAGAAGATATGGCACACTCCAGGGTGCTTATTCTACTATTCTTATAGAAAGCTCCATATCACAGTAAAAATAAATAAGCTTGTACTATGTACTTGAGAAAAATAGAAGTATATTCCAAATAAGGAAAAGTACAAAGGAGCTATAATAGACCAAAAACTCTTTTAAAACGACTCTGAGCGAAGTGATTCATGAATATTTTTTTGACTTTTGGATATCAATCAATTGTTCAAGTATTTAGACTTTGAGAAAAGCTCCTACTCACTAGTACAAAAAAGGGCTTTCAACCCCGGTTCGTAAGGGCCTTTAGCCTCGGTTTCTAAACCGAGACTAAGGGTTCGGGACTAAATGTCCCACCTTTAGTAACCAGGGCTAAAGCTTGACCTTAGCCCGGTTGGTAATCCCAACTGGAACTAAAGGGTGCTTCGCCGCACCCTTTAGTCCCGATTGGTATCACCAACCGGGGCAAAAGGTCTTTTTTTCTTCTGATTTGGGTTTTGCTTGTTTTGGTTTTACAATTAGATTAGGTATTCAAATGTTTTATTCTTCGTTGCTAATACATGTATTCGCTGCTAATACATGTATTCACGCACTTATAAGTTAGTTTAAAGCATTAAACACACAAATAAACTATGAAACTCTATATATAAATATATTTGGAGCTATTATAACTAAGTATAATATATATATTTTTTGGAGCTATAAAATATATTATGGAGCTAAAGGTATTCCGCACTTATGGAGCTATATATATATATATTATGGAGCTAAAGGTAGCCCCTTAGTCCCGGTTGGTAACACCAACCGGGACTAAAAGTCCCCCTAACAATGTCTGACGCCGTAGCGTTGGGAGGGGACTTTTAGTCCGGTTGGTGTTACCAACCGGGACTAAAGGTACCTTTAGTCCCGAGCGCAATTTTAGCTGGGACTAAAGCTTTTTTTGGCAATCGACGAAAGGTGTGTTCTGTAGTAGTAACTCTAGCTCTATCTCCCAATACTAGCCTAGCTACTACACTAGAGCTCCTCCTTGAGCTTCAGCTTTAGTAGACGATGTTGCTTTTAATATGATTTCCCTTTCCCCCTAGATCAACACCCCTTTTATATAGTGTGGATGGAGCATGGGGTACCCATAGGAGCGAGTAGAGATGTATGGGACTTTGAGGGTGTTGGTCGACCTAGGTGGTGTATCCAAGGGTCCAGGGTAGCTCCTTGATGTGGTTGCATGTGTCCTAAGGTGGTTGAGCATTGGTGGAGTCCCTTGGTGGGGGCCCTCCAATCCAAGTGAAGGTCATTTTGAAGCCCTTGGATGCAACTAACATAATCCAACGACTGAGGGGGCTCCTAGGTTTGTATTTATTGCTTCCCCCTGGATCATTGACGTGCCGGAGGGAGGGGAAGCACCCTAATCATGTCATATATCCAACCCCCAACATAGCCCCCCTGCCATATATGTGGAGACCTTCTTTCAAATTTGAATATTATATGCCCTGCATGCACATTTCTCCAATACAAGTAGAAGTAATCATTAATAAACATAAATTGCTACTTGTGATGTGATTTGCCTTCACTTTGGAGGAACGTTGATGGTCAAACATTGGGTTAAATGACCATGAGCAGCTAGCTATCAGTACACATACTGCTAGCTAGCTTGGCGAGAGCACCAAAAAGAAGGTTAGTTAATGGCATGTGTAGATAGGATTATTATTAAAGAAGCAGTTGTAGTGCATGCACAAAGGATTTCAGTCGTTTTTTGACTATTTATCCTTGTTGGATATGATGGAATGTATTATTGTTCCTTTTTGTTCTAGGCTAAAATTTTTATTATTTTTCTAGGTATGCATGGTTTATCTCTTGTTGGATACAATAATCTAATTCAAAGTCCTATTTTTAGTTTTCTTGGTATACTAGATTACTGATCACCATGACAACCAAAGGCGATCCCCGTATATTATTGTCTGAGCTGATGTGTATTTCTTAATTCTCTGGCCTAGATATATATAACTAACCCCCTATATATGCTTTGTTACCTACATATCTGAATTCAGTGTTTTAGTTCTTGAAATTTTTTTGGTATCTAAGATCTATATATTCAGTTTGATGAAGCAAACATAATATTCAGTATGTTGTTCCAGAGAAAATCTTAATCGCTTCATGGAGAGCTTTCATTTAGGTAGGGTTTGGTTTGATAATGTTGATACGTTATCCATTCAGAATATGTAATCGGATCCGCAAAATTTGTTTGGTTCACTTGTGCGTAACCAGTCCCATGCAATCGGGTCTAGGGTCAAGGCAAATCAAGCGTTAATGGTTTCCACTTGGCGGATGGTAGACATACCTGACAATAATTAACCAAAACAAAATGCGGGAATCGAGTATCATGCAATCGTTGCCCCTGGATCCGATTCCATTCACGTTTTTCAGCATCATTTCTCAAACTAAACAACACCTTTACTACACATAGCCTTCGAAACATATTGTCTATTCCACTTATATTAAAATAAATATTATAGTGGCAATACACCCTTTATTGATGTCTCTTCCAGATATATTCTTGTGGTTTTTTCGTGGTTGCAATTTTAGTCTCACTTTTTGAATTACAAACACCCGTTAACACTAGTAAAAAATCATTTTTGCTGGCACGTCTTTTTTTTTTCAGAGGCGGTTCACAACTTCATGACGCCAGTAAAAAAATAAGGGTGGGTCCAGCAAGAGAACCGCCTGTGTAAAACCATTTACACAGGCGGCTCTCCTATCTCTACCGCCTGTGAAAATACCTAATTTACACAGGCGGTTGATAATGTCAGCCGCCTGTGTAAATAACACAGGTGGCTGACATTATCAACCGCCTGTGTAAATATAGGGGTATTTACACAGGCGGTCCTCCTTACCAACCGCCTGTGTTAATGCTGCAATAAATTCCCTTCTTCCACCTCCAGACAAGAACAGTTACTCCCGTGCTGTGTTCACAGTGTCCGACACAGAGGTGGCTATTCCAAGGGGGGATGTTTTGAACTTCATTTCTTTGGTGAGAAACTTCCAAAAGGTTAGTTAGTGTTGTTGCCGCCATTTTTTTAGTGATTCTTTGGTTCAATTCTTGTATTGGAGGTGCTCTAAATCTAGGGTTAGGGTTAGAGATAGGAGAGCCGCTGTGTAAATGGTTTTACACAGGCGGTTCTCTTGCTGGGCCCACCCTATTTTTTGTACTGGCGTCATGAAGTTGTGACCGCCTCTGAAAGAAAAAAGACGTGCCAGCAAAAATAATTTTTCTACTAGTGATGAAAGCTCAAAGTTATTATCTCAATTTCTCATAAAAAAGCTAAGAGTGTTGTAGTTTCTTAGATATGGTTCTAGCACATGCAAGTAGAAGAGGAGGTTACCTATCACAACAATAAACACTACTAGTATTTAACTTAAAAATAGTTTAAACATCTTTGATAGATTAAACCACAATACAAAAGTATTCCAACAGGTTTTCTACGAACCAAGTTTATGCAATCTGGTTCCCAACAAGAGTACGCAATCAACGAAAACAATCCAAACCTCTCGGTCGACATACATGCAATGTCTACGAACGCAGAGCCTACAACAACAACATTCCGACTTTCTGTTTCAAAGCCATCAGCATCCCTGCACCTCAACTGCCTCTTTCTACATACACTCTTCAGCAACCACCATCAGCTTCACCAGCATTGTTCAAACTACTCTGAGTATATCTCCCTGCAACCGCTGCTCGCAACATAAACCACCATCAGTTTTACACGTCTGCCTCATCGATATCGCCCTTACTGTTTTGTTGTTCCACGCCAGCACTGCTTGTCATCCTTTTATTAGGACAATCATCAGTGCCACCGTCGTCAGTGTCACCCTTGCGCTTCTGGCCGGGCAACTGGCCTTCCCTTTGATTATCCCAACCACAATTTTGCCAGAAGCATCATCATCCATATCAGCTGGGTCGTCGTTATCCTTATGATCCTCAGCACTGTCTCCCTTTTCGGCGACATTGAAGCTGCAACCAGCTTCATCCATCTTCATACCACCATCCTCATCTTCCTCTTGGTCATCATCATGCTCCTGCTTGTTGTTACCTTCTTTGACATTCCGTTGCAGGGACTCAATCACATTCATTATGTCTCGGTTGATCTGAAAGTAAATAAATATCACCAAGCATATAAGTAAATAAATATCATCATCAGCGACATAGAAGCTTGATCTATCATATCACATTTTGAAAGACATATATATGTGTCAATAGATTGCACCTGTGGATCCGCTACGAACTCGCTGATGTCATGTGCACAGGATGGGCATCTCTTCACGATCTTCTGAGCCCTCAGAGTGCGACCCCCACTGCTTCTTTCCCTCATGGAGGACTGGGTATCATATGCTCCCAGCAGACAAGTCTGGCAGAAGTTGTGACCACAAGGAGCAGAGAGTGGTTCTGTCATCACTTTGTGGCAGATAGAACAACTAAACTCTGCAGGAGAAGACAAAAAAAATAAAAAACAATTAGTTACAACAGTCAGCATGCAGTACATTGAATTCAATCAAAGCTACAAACACATTATAACAAAATTCGTGCCGCAAAAATGGATAGAGGAGAAGAGAAGATAACCATTCAGGAGTTTTTCAGCGTTAGACATCTTATCATTTCTTGCTCGGACTTGTTTGCCAACAGGTTTCCTGCTCTTTGGCGGCCCAATCATCCATTCCCAGCAGCCTTTCTTCTCCTGTAGCAGCGAATATAAACTAGTCAAATAACAGTTGAGTGATACTGCAATAAGTAGCCAGGGACAGATGATGTACATACATCGTAGCCCATGAAGGTTTCTCATCTCTCTCATTTATATCAGTTGCATCTTTTAACTCCTTAATGTCGGGCAATGTCCTTGGACGGTCACCATGATCATCACTGACAACCAAAGCTTATTGTGTCAGCCAGGAATATGTATACCATTTTTCTCTCTCTAAAAGTTATGCATGGTAGTCGAAGAAAAAAAGTTAAGTCTTTTTTCAAACTGGTCCAAGGTGCTGGTTCATTGTCACAGCGTACAAAGAGATACCTGCATACTTTGAATTTCCCTATGGAAAAGGCATAAGCACAATTAAAACTTTTTCATAAGCCTAGTTATAAGCAGCTCGGAAGGTACCAGAAGCATGGAGTTTCTTTTTTCTTTTAGAACAAGGACACTATTGTGTCCTTTAGAATCATTCAATAATGCAAACAACCTTACGAAAGCATGGACAACTACATTACACGTGAGAATCAAGTTACCTGAATACCAATCTTCCTCCAACATTTCTCAACTCGGTAAATTCCATCATACCTCACACCCAATTCGGGGCATATGAAGAGCGTTTCTCTTTATGGGACCTATATCAAGAGAATGCAATGAGACAAAAATTCAAAGATAGCAATGGATAGCAAATTATATCAATACTAAACATTCATATATAACACCAAGAAATGGCCCTATAATCATATGTCTACACCAGGAAAATCAATAATATATATATAATATTCAACAAATGCAGCATTGGTAGACCACAGTAGTATCACCTACTTGATGAATAAGATTATTTTATTTTCAAGCATATGTATATGCATGCCCAAAGAAAATAAACATACATACCGCACAACGCGAACAGGGTAACCCCTCAAGCAGCTTTGCCGGAGAGCCTCATTCATATTCACAAATGTTTGATCGAAACCTTGCTCCTTATTTGTTCTCTTATTTCCCCTAAGATCCCTCCCGCCACTGCATTAGTATAGATTGTTATTTTATGCACATTTTAATATGGTGAAACATATTAGTTACTAGATATAAGAAAAGAGTAGAAGGCGGGATCAAACCTTCCAGTATAAAGAAACCAGTCCCCGTGATCTTTATCATCTTCATAGCCTCCGGAGAGGGCAACTGACTGAGCACCAAATTTGCTTTGGCCAGCAATTCCAGCAATATGAGGCAAATGAGCACCCCATTGTCTACATTCAAGTCTATCTTCCCATATTCTCCAACACGGACGCCAGTTTTCCTCATGGGGTCATGTTCAGGAAGTATAGGTCCAAAATGGTCCGGTGCAGTTGTGACAAAAATCTTGCCGCTAGAAGCATTTGCTTTTCCAGCTCGCTTGGTCCTTTCAGTTGTATATGCCCTGTCAGGCTTATCAACATTCCGTAAGTAATGATGCGAGTCTACCGAGGCAGTTGAATTAGTAGTCTTTGCCATCCTGGCCATACGGATGGCTTGAACTATTTCAGAGTTGATTCTTGGTTGTTCCAACATTTTGGATGGGACCGGTTTACGACATTTTACACATGCCTTGTTCCCTGACGTGTCCATATTTCGAAGCACTTCAGGCAAAAATTGTTGCCCACATGGTGTCTGAAAAAAAATGTGTATTAATTACTTATGGTATGAAATGAATGTTTAACTGATGATTGTAAACAATGGAACAGAGATATTATATATGGCTACCCAAAGTAAAATACACAAATAAACAATATAAATTTTGAACAAAAGGTCAAATATGTCATTGAGAAAAAAACATGGTTGCAATTTCCGAACACAACTTTGCATAAAGACTAGTTGAAACAAAACATATTTTTAACTAATATAACATGTTACAAAAAGAATCTTGATAATGCTACCTTTAGCAAAAATCCATATTAGCTCATTTCACCATGAACCGATAAACTTCAAGTTTTAGATTATGTCACAACTTAAAGGTAAATAACTCTAATGGGTTTGACAGTGTCAACATAATATAGAGTTTTTTTTTATAGAGTTGAGATGTTCTGTGCACTTAGTGCACAGTCTATTGAACAATAAGGTGTGAAATCATAGGTAGTTGCTTGATTAATCTAATGAAATTGAAAATCAATGATGAACCATTACTGAACATATAATATATAATTGGCAGAAATTTCTACTTAAGTCATTGTTAAATCGTGGTCTAGAAAATTTCTCTTCTCTCCTACTCAAGAGGCATTCCTCGCTGGCTTCTCTGCATTTGGCCCCCCTCTGCTACCGCTCGCCAGCCCTCCATCTAAAACAAAAAAAAAACAAAAAAAGTAGTGGCCTCTGCAGCCCCAATGCACTGCCACCTTGCCAATATCCCCGTCCACCCAGTCACCATCCCTCTTTGTTTTCAGGATGACATCAATTTGATAAGGTTAACCAAGGGGCATGTTTGGCAGGGCTCCTCGTAGGCTCCGGCTCTGACTTCTCTAGAGGAGCCCTACCAAACCTTTTACTGGAGGAGCCGCTTTTCGGTAAAAAAAAAAACAGAGGAGTTAGAGCCGTTTTGGAGGAACCACAAACGGATCGATCCAGCTCCTCTGGAGGAGCCCTGCCAAACATGCCCTTAGTTAGCCTACGAGCCCAAGCCAAAATAGCAAAGGATGAAATCTCTACATAAGAGCCCCAAAAAGTAGCAAATGATTACATTTGTACATATAAGAGCTCACAGCTAAAAGTAGCAAAGGATGACGTCTGTTCATAAGAGCCCCTAAAAGGGACTTTCAATTTGTGTTTCCAACCTACAGGGTGTTACAAATAAACAGACTCTTCAAATTCAAGTATTCTAGGAGAAATACAATATATTAACTCAAAGCATCTTAGAAGGTAGGAGAAATACAATATTATTAGCTTTTTTGTTGCTGTATAGACAAACTTAAAGCATATCAGAAGGTAGAGAAAGAAAAAGACCGCATCAAAACCCAGTCAGCATATACAAAATGCATTGCCATATGATAAAAATGAGACAAAGATATGGTATACAACATAAAAATCATGCCATTTTGTTGAGGCAGTACCAGAGTAGAACTACTGACAGTTTCTTTGGCTGCCAAGTTGGTCAGGATTTATGCCCAGAACCCCAAGCAACATGGAGCAACATAAGAACACAAAAGAGACACTATTGAAAATAATATAGAATATATATAGCAAAGCAATATACAGAATGAGCTCCATAGGAATTGGTAGAACTATAAGCAAATATATCTTAGCAAGTAGAAATCCTGGCATATGCATAGAACTACAACAAAAATTGGTAGAACTATAAGCAAAGATATGTTTAGCGCAGTAGTAGAATAAACATAAAATAAAAAAACAAAATAGGAAAAGACTACAAGGTTGACAAACAGCCAATATAACTCATTCAGTGGCTATATATCATCAAGCAGTGAAAGTGCAATCCTTGAAGTCAAAGGTGAAATATAAAAAGAAGAACAGCAGTTTATTTGTGGCTGCATTGATCACGCTAAAGCTCATTCATTACATACGTGGGCCAAGATCACCAATTGTAAAAGAAGAACAGCAGTTTATTTGTGGCTGCCTATATGTAAAACTTGATCAATCATTAGTTCCTGACTCATGATGTCAAAACTGGCAAAGGGAATGTATCACTAGCTACATAATAGCTAACACCTAAAAATAGCATTAATACTCCATTGAATCTATGACAGGTTATTATGACCATTGACAGTATCTCTGACTGACTTTACAATAATAATTGAGGGAAATTATGCACACAGAGCCCAAGCTACTCGGAGAACTAGCCACAAAGTGGCAGTAAAATCACAATCGAAGAAGCCTATATAAACAAGAATCCTGAATCTACAACAAGAACTGATACAGAACGACTAGAACCAAAGAGATGTTAGAGCAACTAGTCCAAATTAAAAGAAAGAAACCACAGAAAACAGAAACCATAAGCCACAAAAAAAAGAAAAAAAACAGAAACCATGAGAAGAGAGGAACGCACGCAGATCCGTGGATGCAAGAGATCAGAAGCAAGAAATCGATATATAGCACACCTGGTTCGAGAATGATAGAGCGGGAGAGAGAGGGTTCAGAACTCGGAACTCACTGTGACCGGGCGATTTAGCAGGTTCATGCAGAAGGCGCAGCTCAAATTTTCGGTGAGGATGTTGAGGACGTCGTCGTCCTTTGCTCTGTCGTCGACATCATCGGGGCAGACGCAGATGCAGCAGATCGGCCAGCCAGAAGATTTTGGCGGCGGCGGGCCTTCTCTTCTTGGGAGAGGGTGGTGTCGGCCTCGATCGCGCGGACGGCGGCAACGAGGTCGCCTCCTGCTGCAGGCGGGGCGCCCACCGAGCCGGCAGCAGCAACGTCGCCGGAGCAGTCGGGGCAGGTCCAGGTCGCGGCGTCAGAGAGCGCGGGGCGATTCGAGAGGCAAGGGGAGTGCCACGGGCTAGCGCAGGTAGAGCACCGCAGCAGGTCGACCTCGGACTCCACGGCCACGCCGCATACCATGCAGATCCCAGCGTTGTCGCAGGGACGATCGGCGGCCATAGTGGTGGCGGTGGCGGCGGCTGGATCTGGGAGTTGGGGAATTGGGAATGGGGGATCCGAGGTTCGCTGTCTTAGGGTTTTGTGGGGAGAGCGGACTGCGGACGGGAAATGTGCGTGAGAAGCGTGAGAGGAGGAAGTGACGAAAGCGGAAGGTGGCGTGGAAAGCTACTTTCGAATTTTGGCCTGTGGTTTGCCGCCGCTGGTTTCCCGCAAAACCACCGTTGATGGTATTAAATAAAAAGAGAGAGAGAGAAGTTAATAAAAGTGTTTACTCAATCACATAAAAGAAATTATTGCTAATTTCCTTCCTCTTTCAATTTCTTTTCTTTAGGATTAGATGCAGGTAAGCGCGACATAATTCGTCGAGCGCGACTCGTCTTCCTCTCACTACCCGGAAACGGCCTCTTTGTCGAGTACCCGATAGTTTGCCGAAAACTTTCCATCGGGCACTCGGCAAAGTACATGTTTGCCGAGTGTCACATTCGGCATATCTCGACACTTGACAATCATACCCTTTACCGAGTGCTGGACACTCGGCAAACCACAACACTCGACACCACTCAAGCACTCGGCAAAATTTGGCTCTAGGTAAAACGGCTCATTGCCGAGTGTCGGACACTCGTCATAGCCGACACTCGGCAGATGCCGTTAGGAGCCGGCGCCGTCAGTCGTTTGCTGAGTGCCACCGTTAGACACTCGACAAAGTTATCCGTTTGCCGGGTGTCTTGCATATTACATTCGGCAAAATATTAATAACTTTGCCGAGTTCTCGGACACTCTGCAAACCTAATGTTTTTCTTTTTCATCTTGGACTCCAAACTTTTTCTACTATCCTTCAATAGTACCTAGAACTACATGTTGAAGTATGACACTTTTCTCGATATGCTTGCTATATTTAGTTTGTTTTTTTAGTTAAGTGAATTTTTTGACCTAATCCAAATTTGAACCGCAAGTTATTCGAATAATGAAAAAATATTATCCATATTATTAAGCCTAATTTAAGTTCTTATATGGGAAAGTAAAACAAAACTCAACATCTGATTCACAAAACATGATCTCTGTATCAGAATTGTTTGAAAAATCTATAAATAGCAAATGGACTCCGCAAATTATAAAATTTATCAAGTACTCTTGATATCATACTTGAAACCTGTGATAAAAATTTGGTATGATTTCACATAAGTTGTCACGTACGTTGCTTACAAATGCAACCATCTCCGATAAAATTTAATATCAATCGGAAGGATTGAGTAAGATTTGAATTGAATGTGAAGGTGAAATTGAAATTTGACTTCAAAACTTTTCGTACAGGTAATACACAACATAGATGGTGTCATGTAATGTTTTGATATTTTTTTGAATCCGTTTGGTAATTTTTAAATTTTTAATCGAAATTAGATTATTTATGTAAGATTTGAATATAAGTTATAACTACATGAAATAATAGTTGAAAATTTTTATAAGCAAAAAATATGGATTGTTGAGTGAATTTTGTAATATATCTTGGAAGTGCATTTGAATTTTTTTAGTAAAATGCATTAAGCAAAATGAAAAAGGGGAGGAAAAATATTTTTTGAAAAAAAAAGTTTGCCGAGTGTCAACCCTAAGACACTCGTGAACGCTTTTGACTTCGGCGGCACTATCAAGGTATGAAATAGTAGAAATAATGGTAGAGGTAGTGGTAGTGGTAGTGTTAGCGTTAGTGGTAGTGGTAGTTGTAGTTGTAGTGGTAGTGCCCAATCTTGAGCATGGATTCCTCGCGAGCATGGATTGAACCTATATATGTGGTTGTCGGCCATCGTATTGTTGTTTTATTGCAGGTTTTGGAAACCTCACCATGCAGGGGAGGTTCTGCCAAAATTTTGACTTGACGTTATTCTTTTCTTTTGCAGAAGGAAGGGGAGAAGGAGCATAGGAGAACTCACCGCTGCGGGTCTCTCCCTGCACCGTGTCGTCTCGCCACTGCACCGACTCGTCTTGGCTTCGCTAGCCTGACTCCCCGCCACCGAAGGTATAACCCCTCTTTGCATATCATGGTCGTGCATCATGTAACCGGTTAGGCGTCTCCTGTTCGAAAGAGATATATGGTTGGAAATATGCACTTATTTGCATATTTATAACCATATCTATTTCGAATTGTCCACGTTTCTTGGACAACCTGTGTGCCGAGTGCCGAGTAAATATTAAATAAAAATAAACTTTGCCAAGTGCTAGATCGCAGGCACTCGACAAAGCAATGATATACACCGTTGACTTGGCTGTTTTTTCAGTCGCGCTCACACACACGTGCCCGCTGCCAGCCCACACGATCGCCCGCCACACCGAGGCTCGCCGCCGGCCGCCCGAGCCCTGCCCGCCCGTCGCCCGAGCTCCTCCCGCCTGCGCGCTGCCCGGCCCCCCGCCCACACGCCCAGCCGATCCCGCCCGCCCGCGCGCTCACCCGGCCCCGCTCACCCGCGCACCCAGCCGTCCGCGCGCACAATTAGAATAGCTTTGCATTCATAGTACATAAGTGCAAGTTTGTCTTAGTTCACACTCCTCACCATATGATTGGAAACCATGCCCCGCAAGGACAACTAACACTAATGCCAATCCTTGTTGTCTAGTTTGGTTCTTGTATTATCTTCCTTTTGCAGAAGACCACGAGCCTCCCTCTCGTCCTTACGAGAGAGGAACATCTCATGGTCAAGGGCAGGAGATGGACATTCTCGCCAACATCTGGACAGCTTGCGGATGGAATGAGATACAAGGTTCCAAGTAGAGGAGATGAAACACAAAGTCTTAGTGGGATACACAATCGTACCCACCAAGCTACTAAGTCAAAGGCAAGCTTTGGGGAGGTTCCCTCCCCACTAAGGTAAGTATCTCATCTTTGCATTTTCATTTACATTTCCATATGCTAAAAATATCAAAAATGTTTCCTTCTCTTTATATGTTACATGTATGTTTATATTCCTATGGAAACGATGAATAGTTGCTCTGTTAATATCTCTCTAGTGCTGGCCTACAACTTGATACTTCTTTAAGTATGAATCACTTGTCTCATATGAAACCATCATGAACTTGAAACTTTGTGGGTTGCAAGTGTCATACTAAGTCTAAGTAGTTGTGGAATATGATATAGTGAGACAAGAGCTGTTATAATATTGTTCTAAACATGGTTGATTATCGGAGTTTTAATTTTAAAGATGATAAAACCTTTTCGTTCCTCAATGATGATAAATTCCTATCAAGGCCATATATGATCCATACATGACATAAAGCCTTCTACATAAGCAATTTGCTTTGTGATGAGTTTTGTCAAATCTTGGGACCCTTGTTGAGAGTTTTATCATGCTCCCAAGATCAAGATCACATACACACCACATATGTGCTGCTTCTACACTGGAAGTACGCAATAACATGTCTTTCATTTTCCGCAAAATAAATGCTTCATGCTTTAAAAAGTTTGATCTCTCTCTAAGTAATGTTTTAGTAGAAGAGACATGGGATATGCAAAAGTATGAAAAAGAAAAGAAAAAGAAAAATAGGGACACATGAAGGTCCCAAGTATTGAAAAAATGATGAGCACATGAAGGCTCATGATAAGAATAATGATAGTAATGTCTCAAGAGAATAAGTTAGAAAGAGAGATCATTTCCAATAAAGAAGCATTATGTTTCTAAGTACCATGTTCACACACATGCACATCTTGATCTAAGAGTATGATACCTCTCTCCTTGGATCTAGCTTTGATTTTACAATATACACAAAGTATGTATGCTATATTCTTCATTCCTACCGGAGCTACACATAAGCTTTATAGAATTAGGATGAAAAGTAAAGGCAACATTCATAAACCATTTGAGCGACATGAGAGTACCGTTTGAGGAACATTAAGTTTTCTTTGGAAAAACTTTGCAAAAACCTCCGATATGAAACTTGTGAAGAATAAGTAGAGTAGTGCTCAAGTCAATATCTCTTCTATCTCTCAACCACCCATGACAAAGAAAAGGCCATAAGCCCCAGAGAGGACTAAGATAATATGGGTGAGTTTTAAATGCTAAGTTTTTCATTCAAAAGAGAAGTATGTTGATGTAGACTTAGTACTCTTGAAATATGAAACATAGTAGCAACTCCTGATCCACTGAGATTAAGTTTAATGCTTTGCTCGGGACTAGCAATGGTTAAGCTTGGGGATCTTGTTGACGCTACAAAAGACCCATTTTTACACCATCAAAACACCGTCAACAGGCTCGGTTTGGAAGGAAGAATAACAAATCATGAACATAATTTTATCAAATAACTAGTTCCACATGTCCCTTGAGTATATTTATGCAGGTGATGACAAATAGGGACATTGGCAGCCTATGGGACCCACTTAGGGGGTCGGCCGACCCCACTAAGGGCCCACCAAGGGCTCCCATGCACCCATGATCCAAGTGACATCCTCCAGAGTGAAGATCTACCCTTTGATCCACTCTGTGCTTTCTCTGAACGGTTCAAGATCAAAGCACATGGATCCATGGGCCCACAAAAACTCAGATTAGTGTGGCACTTCTAGAGGGTGTCCATGACATGTGGGCCATACTACAGGCGAAGCAGGAGCCCTGGAGGGGCCAGAACCAGGTCGGCCGACCTGGCCAAGCCATCTAGGGGCCACCAGGGACCTCCCTGACCTATGGGGCCACCTTCTAGAAGAAGGGGGAGGTCCCCACCTATCATAGGGGGGGGTCGTCCGACCTGCTCCTGGTGACCCTGGGCCTCCCCGAGCTTTCCACTATCTTCTCGCATGCCTCCATGCATTCAATTGATCTCCACCCTTGCTTTATGGCGGTTGCAAGGATAGTTTGATCCAAGGGAGGATAATGAAGATCACGCGGATCACTGATGTGGCAATGGAGTAGCCCCCACTGCACCTCCACTATAAATAGAGGGTCACACCCCCTTCTCACATCATGAAGATTCAAGGCTCAAGTGAAAATTAGTGTAGTTCCACTCTTTAGTAGTGTAGTCTAGTGTGGGAGTTAGAGTCGAGTCGAGCTTGCCTTGGGGTCTCTGGAGTCATCTTCTGGAGAGTCTGGTATGGCTCTTGTACCTTTCTCTTTATAGTAATACTTGTTCATTTATCAATATATCCTTCCTTTACTTTACTTATCTTGTGCAATAGTATACTTGTTATAGTATTGTTGTGCCTTGTCTTAGTCTATAGAGTTGTTATAGTGTAGATTGTTATCATGTGATTCCACACTTGGGTATGATCAACGCCTGTTATAGGGTGCTCTAGTTGGCTTGAGATCTCAATTAGAGTAGTCAGATAAGGTATAAGCGTGGTGCTTATACACTAGCTTGCCTTTGGTTGCCGTGTGTCGCACGGTTCGAGCGGATGCCAGCAGGAAGTGCCAGCCCTGTCTATGGCTTTGATCCCCACCACGTGTTGTAGGCTCGTTCTTAAAAGGCAATGCTCTCGTAAAATAGTGTCTACTTCGGATATGGGTTTTGTCCTCCTATTGTTTGTCGGCTGCCTAGTACTTTCAGGATGTGTGGATGCAATCTATAATATATCATCTTTGTGTCTAAGTTAAGTCATAGGAGTAAAGTCTGGATCTTAGGAGTCCTATACTCACTTGTTGTACTTCCACCTAGCTATACTAGTTATCTTTCATTTATCTTGCTTGATCTATCTTCATCACCTTCCTATATATATATATATATAGAACTACTATTTAGTAGCCTGGGTGTTAAATACTATTTAGCACCCCAATGCAACATTTTATTCCGGTGAGTCCAGCAGTAATAATTTATTACTCATGTATGGATTTTATTACTGCTGGCCTCACCAGAATAAAATACTGTAGTGAAGTGTTAATAAATTATTACTGTTGGATTCACTGGTAATAAAATGTTGTAGTGGACTGTTAAATAATATTCAGCAACCGGGTTGCTAAATAGTGGAGTCATATATATATATATTAGAAATATTCAGATGAAACGGATGGTAACTACCCACTCTGGTGTGGTATCTACCCGTCTAGACCAATGGTACTAAAAATAGAACACGGTTTCAAAAGGAGCTGGCTACATTGGTTTACTAGGTTGACAAGGACGCTCTACTTTTTCTGTCATGAATACTGATGTACTAACTCCTTTTTCTTCAAAGGAAACAGGTCATGTACGTGAGATCTTGTTTTGTAGATAAAATCACAAAAGTAAATTGTGTATATCCAACTTTAAATAATTGATTCAACCCCAAAAATTGACACTTGATTTTTGACGAGCCAAAATATGGCTAGTGCCAAAATCTTGTTCAAAAAAAAATGTTGGGATGATAACCAAGCTAAATTTTAACGATATTTTGTAAGTATAACATGTCAGTACCATATGTCATTTTTTTCTTAAAAAATGTCCTTATTTTTTAAAGTAAATATGGTCATGTGGGGTCTTATTTTGTAGATAAAATAATAAGAGATATGAAGGTAAAATCAAATTAAAATTTGAATATATGGTTAAATAGATATTAGCAATTGAAGTTTCACTATCCACAAATTTCAAACTCAGTGTGAATGCTGCCGTGTCAGCTGAGCCAAATGAAAAGCATTTCGCATAGGGATCGAATGGGAGCTGTGCACCTCTTACATCCATGCAACCATGTCTCCCCTCTCACATTTCTCTCACCTCATTCTAGCACTGAACCAAGTACCATGCATTTGTAGTGTTTTGGCTGCATTTCCTGAATGGTATTGGTAACAGTCTGAAATCACAATCTGACATAGCAACTCCATGCATGCGTACTACAATGCAAAGCAAGAGTACCCAAACCCTGTCGTTCGATCACACAACTCCAAACACGTGTCAAACATCTAACATAGGGGTAGTTACCACATCCGGGTGGGTAGCTACCATCCGTTTCAGAAAATCCACTCATATATATATATATTGATTACCCCCTATCGCTAGTTGATAGCTAAGTTGGGGTAACTATAAAGATTTCTTCTCTATTAAACTTTTCCTTGCTATCGCTTTCCTTTGGGATAAATATAAAGTATGATACCTTGAAATACTCCCGGATGAAGTGCTACAACGATATATTCTGTGCGCTTGCGGAATTATCCAATAGACATAAGAAATACCCCTACAAACATTTCTGGCGCCATTGCTCAGGATGGGGTCTAGCTCCGTTCTTAGTGGTGACGTTTAGAAATGCCAACAGTAACACATGGAATCTCTTTTACTTTGTGCAAAATCAATCAACGACATTAAATGAGGGGCCAACTAGCTTTGGAGCTTCGCCGAGTTTTGGTGCTTCGCCGCGATGAGGTTTTGGGCCTTGTCACCCCGCACCGTTGTCATGACCGCTTTGGAGTTATCATGTGGTATCATTTGTCATGTTTCAAACTTATGGTTGTGAACCATGGATGAATTGAGAACTGTCACACCCGGTTTTAAGAACAAAACCAGGTATACACCATATGTGAGCTCAGGAAGTCAAATCTCACATATAGCTACAAATTAAGGTGATATCAAAAGACAATACTTAAATATATAACATATAAGGTCAAAGGATAACCTTAGCACAACAAATAGCGGAAAGACGACTCCGAACTTCGGGTGAAGACTCCAACTCCACAGGGACCAACTGACCGGTTGATCACAAGCCTATCTCTTCCAACCCTTGCAAACTGGTACCCATCCGGGATTTTTATCCAAGTATTGAAAATAAAGCAAGCGTAAGTACATGTCGTACTCAACAAGATAACATGGGGTTTATGAGGCTCAAAAAGATAGACACGGGTTCAACTGCATCAGCTTTTAAGTGAGTCATAGTTTTAGCAGAGGAATAGCATCAAGTTCAACATAAGCCCAAATAACCACATGATCAACTGAACAAGATATAATGCTTATATGTACAAGTCACAATAATCAATAACAAATAACAACTGATGAGCCATGACATAAGGACATCACACAGTAAGGAGCCCAAGCCACTCGTAACCGTGAGCACGGCTATCATGATAGTTTTTAACTCTGCGCAGAGGTGTACATCTTTACCCACAAGTCGTGAATTGCCCTTTCGCCCGAGGACGCGACCCTCTTAACCCACTTCCAAGGTAGGTCGGCAGGGTTCACTACGAGACCGTTCATAGATTCCACTAATAGGTAACAACCCGCTACAAGTTCCCTTTAACGAGATCGTAAGAACTCCCCTCCCAGAAGTCACCGCAGTGCACCTTCCGGCAGGCCAAGTCCCCACTTTCTCAGAGCCCTTCTTGCGCCCTCTCGGGTAAGTTGCCATAAACTAGCAAAAGCCTAATACTGAGTCAAGCCAGAGCCCATTAGCTTATGGTAGTACTGTTTTCTCAGGGTAATCTCTTACAGAAATATCCCTATGAGTGAGAACACAGGTGTGAGTTCCTGATGTTCCACCTATAGTCCATGTTGCTAAAAAGTCATCTTTTATCGTTATTGCATATATCATTAGTCAAGTTACAAGATCATGGTTATTCTTCATGAGCACTAGCATAAGCTACCCATATGCAAACCCTCAAAGGTGACAAGGCACAGGATATCAAATCTAGGAAATCCTCACAGGAATCAAGGTAGACACATGCATATGAATTAAGTGATATTAAAGTGTATAGGTAACAAGGAAGATCCCATGCTATACTTGCCTTAAACGCTTAGATCCTCTCTTCAACTGATTCTCAAACTTCTGATGGCTTCTTCTTGATCTCCACGTAACACTCACCGATTGGACAAGATAGTAAACACCACACAAGCAGCTGAACAAACATGCATAACATACAATAGATCTATTTAGAACAATACACCAATCAATGAAAAGAGCTTTGAAAGAAATCTACGTCTTCCTACGATCACACAAACGCGAGAAACACGCTGATCGGATCTATAACAGAAAAGAAATGACTACCGAAAGATTAGCTTTGAAAAGAAAACTAGGCTTCATTTATTTTATCTATATAAAAAGCATGTATTGGATACTTCAGAGAAATACCCAAACTGAATTAATTCACATTATATTTCTTGGAAAACAAGATTAAACTAGGTATATATATTATTTTATGAAAAGCCGAGGTGGAAACCCTAATTTGTTTTAATTGGAAAACCATTGCTTATAGATTAATCAATTATCATTTTATTTGCAAGAATAAAACATATTTAATATTGTTACTAACAAGTAGACCTTATCGTTACGAAACCAACGCAACTAGAACGGGACAAAACGGATCTAGAACGTAGAGGTTATAAATTAAACAAGATTTTCTATATAAGATTAATTCATTAAAAAGGATTAATCTAAACTTTATTTTCAAAAGACTTTAACATAGCTGAAAACTGTACCATTAGATAGATCATGAAATTATGAAGCTAACACAACTTGTTTGGGTCAAAACGGATTTAAAACGAGAGAGTTACACTACTACAGAATCGACAATCACTGCCGGCCCATCACTGCCGGTTTTGTTTGGGCCGGCAGTGATGCCCCTTCACTGCCAGTTCTTCCTCTGATAGGCCCTCAATTATTGGGGCAGAGGCTGAACCGACAGTGAAACACCATATCACTACCGGTTCGTGGCTTGAACCGGCAATGATGCCTCTCGGCCCTATCACTGCCGGTTCAAGCCACCAACCGGCAGTGATGTGGTGTTTCACTGCCAGTTCGTGGCGCCAACCGGCAGTGAAGTTGTGTACACTATAAAGCTTCGATCTCCTCTCCCTCCTCTGCTCCAACGGTGCAGAACAGTGCGTGAGGAGCTCCATCTCTCCATTGTTGCGGCTGGTGGATTTCTTGATCTCCATTGTTGGCTCCTCTTCACTCTTGGATCCTCATATCTTCTTGCTCTTGGTTAGTAACAAGCATAATTCTTTAGCATTGTTGGTTTACATTGTGTCAATTTGTGTTAGAGCTATGCTAGTTTTCATGATCAAGAACAGGGATGTTGCAATTTGTGTCAATTTTTTGTAGCTTTTAGATCCAAAATTATTTAGAAAAATTGTAGCACTTTGTTTTTATTGGGTAATTATTGTATAATCATTGAGTAGATAGGTTCGAAAGATTCATCTCGGAAATTATGGATAAAAATTGTAATTAGTTATATTTATTATTTACATTTAATACTCAATACATGCATGAAAGATATGATGGGATGTGGAATAGATTCAGTATTTATTACTTAGATTTAATACTCCATACATGTATTTAATACTTACATTTAATACTCCATGCTTCCATTGTTATCTATTTGTTCTCTTTATTTTTATAGCGCGACCAAATTCAAATTATATCGAAGAATATTGTTCAAAAATGCTTCTATTAATATGTTCCTATGTTTCCTCTGCTCTGCCCATCTTATTTTATCAGTGCAAACATGGATCGAGGGTGGATGTACGATCTGTCACATACAGACCCACGGTACTTGACGGGCATCGACGATTTCATCAAGCAAGCTAAAGTCAATGCTGGGGACTCACATCTTGTATTCTGTCCATGCAAAGACTGCAAGAATACGAGAAAATGGGGCGATGTGGAGCATATACGTTTGCACTTGATCACAAGGGGGTTTATGAGAAACTACACGATTTGGACTTTGCATGGGGAGGTTGGTCAAAATGTTAATGATGATGTGCTCATGCCTAGTGTAGCATTATTGCCTATTCATGATTACACAGAAGATGTGCCTACCAATGATGATGTGTTTGTGAATACATTAGCTGACGACACTAAGGAAAATGATGGTATTTCACAGCTTCTATATGATGTGCATGGGGGATTCCTTAGTGCTTCACAGTTGAAAAAACTGGAGATGATGAGAAAGGATGCGAAAACACCATTGTTTCTGGGCTGCCCAATAAGCAAATTGGAAGCCAACATGATGCTATTGGAGTTCAAATCAACGAATGGGTTGAGTGATAAAGGCTTCGATAACTTGTTAGTTATACTACATAAACTGTTCCGGGAGGCCGAGTTAGCAGAAAAGACTTACCTTGCGAAGCAAATGATTTGCCCAATTGGCCTCGAGGTTGAGAAAATCCACGCGTGTTCCAACGACTGCATATTGTACCGTGGAGAGAAATACAAAGACTTGGATGCGTGTCCCAAGTGTAAAACTCCCTGATACAAGCAAGGGCCATCAAATGATGGAAGCAAGACCAGAGGAGGGCCAGTAAAGTCCGTGTGGTATTTTACTATAGCTCCACGAGTGCATAGGTTGTTTGCAAATGAGAAGTCAGCCAAGTTGTTTCGTTGGCACGGCGAAGAGCGAAAGAAAGATTCAATGATGAGACACCCCGCCGATGGGTCGGACTGGAGACTATCAACACTATGTTCTATAAGAACATCGGTGCAGAGGTAAGACATCTGTGGTTTGCTTTGAGCACGGATGGGATGAACCCGTTTGACCAGGTGAGAACCAATCATAGCACTTGGCCAGTGACGCTATGTATATACAACCTTCCACCCTGGCTTTGTATGAAACAGTCATACGTGCAGATGCCATTACTAATCCAAGGACCAAAACAACCTGGTAATGATATTGATGTGCTTCTACAACCAGTGATCGATGAACTACTACAGATGTGGGAGACAGGTGTGAAGGATGTTTGGGATGAGTACAAGAAAGAACATGTCACGGTAAAGGCTGTACTTATCGCTACAATCACCGACCTACCAGGGCGAGGTTCCTTGTCTAGAGAGAAGACAAAAGGATACACTGGGTGTGTCGAGTGCTTGGACGAGACTGATGCTACACATCTACCAGAAAACAGGAAGATGGTCTACATGGGACACCGTAGGTTCCTACGTCGTGATCACCCTTACCGTAGGAATACAAAAGATTTTAATGGGACTACTGAGAAACGTGGACCTCCAAAGTATCGAGACGGGAAACAGATGCTTCAACAATTAAGCAAACTCACAAATGTTGTCCTTGAGAAGGGGGACGGGGCAGTAGCAGCGCCAACCGATAGTATCTGGAAGAAAAAATCAATCTTCTGGAAACTACCTTATTGGCCACTTTTGAGTGTACGTCACTATCTTGATCCAATGCACATAACTAAAAACGTGTGCGGTAACACACTTAACACGTTGATGAACACCGGGGGAACAAGCAAGGATTCTCTCGCGACACGCTTGGACATGCAACACCTGGGCCTCAGGAAGGAGTTACACCTAGTAACTCTTGAGAATGGCCACTTTAAACTTCTGGTGGCATCATGGACACTGAAAAAGGAGGAAAAAGAAATGCTTATTTCTTTCTTCAATGATCTCAAAGTACCAAGTGGCTACTATGGGAACCCGAAGAGGCTAGTTAACATGACAGAACTTAGGTTTAACTATGGTTCTATGAAGGCCCATGACTGTCATGTCATAATGACTCAGCTGCTCCCAGTTGCCCTGCGAGGTATCCTCCCCGACAAGGTCCGCGCTCCAATCATAAAGTTGTGTTCGTTCTTCAACGCGATCTCTGAAAAGGTCATTGAAGTGGACAGGTTAGACCACCTGAAGCAGGAGATAGCCGAGATTATATGCAGGCTTGAGATGCATTTCCACCGACTTACTTCGACATTTCAGTGCACCTACTTGTTCATCTTGTGGATCAAATAAAATCCCTTGGCCCAATGTACCTACACCAGATGTTTCCTTTCGAGAGGTTGATGAAAGTTTTCAGGCGGTATGTTAGGAATAAATTCAGACCAGAAGGGAGCATGGTAGAAGGATGGTCAACAGAGGAGGCTATTGAGTTCTCCACATATTATCTGGACATCAAGGGGGTTGGGTTCCAGTATCTCATCACGATGGAAGACTAGGGGGCAAAGGAACAATAGGTGAGAAAGCTGTCAAAATGGACGAAGTCTTCTCCTTCAGACAAGCACACTTTGCTGTTCTCCAGCAGGCCGACGGTGTGATGGCATACATTGATGAGCACAAGCAGTTTCTGCAAATTGGACACATAGGGAGTCACAGGCTTGGCTTGAGAAAAAACATAAGGAGGAATTCGGTGACTGGTTTCGACGCCAAAGGCTAGGAAAGGTGACGGGATGTCAGCTAGATCTCTTAGCCCCCGGACCTTCGACTACGCTAATGATGTACCAAGGATATCAAATAAATGGTTTTACATTTAACACAAAAAAAACAGGACGGAAAGAGCATGAACCAAAACAGTGGTGTTCGTTTCGACGACCATGATGAGTACGGCACGGTGGTGGCAACATACTATGGTTTCATAGGTGAGATATGGGAGCTAGACTATGGACATCAGTTGAAAGTTGCTCTTTTCCATTGTCTGTGGGTCCGGCTGAATGAAATTAACACCGACAAGGATGGGTTCACTACCGTTGATCTATCTAAGACCGCATACAGAGATGACCCCTTCGTCCTTGCAAAGGATGTTTTGCAAATCTTCTATGCAAGGGATAACAATACAAATGGAAGACGACATGTAGTATTGCAAGGCAAAAGGAAGATTGTAGGTGTCGACGGAGTGACAGACGAAGAAGAGTACAAAGGTTATGAAGAAATGGCTACTTTTGGGGGGACGTTACCCTACATGTCCTTGAAGAGGGTGACGAACCTGCTTACCTCCGGAGTGATCATGATGAGGCCATCATCGTGCCTGCACCGTGAATTGTTAGAGTATCATAAACTATGTAATCCTTAATGAAATGTTGTTTTAGTTTTTTTGAGATCATATGGAGTTCTAGAGATTGTTGAGTTGTACCACGTTGTTGATTGATGTATGCCATGTCAAAAGGGATTCCAAAACTATAAAGAATTAGACCTTGAGTGTATAAGCAATAATGTAGAGCTCCTCAAAACTAGCAAAAGCTATGTTAGAAGATTTTCAACTTCTATTCAAATTTTTAGAGTAATTACAAAGGGGGTAATTGAATTTTAAACCCTTATTCAAATTCAAAAGGGAATTCAAAAACTATAAAGAAATTGAATATACTACTTCAGCAAAAGTTGTAGAGATTAAAAAGTATGCAACTTCTATGTTTAGAGTTTTTCAAGTTTTAGTAAAAAATCAGGAGTAATTTTAATTCTAAAGCAAAGGGAAAATTTTAAAATAAAATAAAAGTCACGACCGTTTGTAAGACCGGCGTGATGTCCCCTATTCACTGTCGGTTATTGTTACTAAACGGCATGATTTGCCTCATCACTGCCGGTTCCTGTTTACAACCGGCATGATGTGCCCTCTACTGCGTTTGTAACAAGACCGGCAGTGAGCTGACAGTTTATGTGAAAGGGCGGGGTCTAAATTTTCGAACTCGCACCTCACACACTTAGCCATTTCAGACTCCTGCCCGAGGAGCACTTCTTCGCCTTCCACAGCAATCCAGCGTAGCAGCCACTTGCCGCCATGGCAGGAGATCCGGGATCGCTCCAACCTCAGATGCCACAGCTAGTAGCTCAGCCGCGCTCCAGCTCGGCATTGATCGGCCGCAGGTTGCTGCAGGAGCGTGATTCGCTCGGTGCACTGCTCGCGCAAGAAGGGAGACCGAGCACGCCGACGGCTCTAGCCAGTGCAGCTCGGAATCCTCGCCCTGCAGGGCTCGGAACTGGCCCAACCTTCTGCCGTTGAGTCCAGGCCACGAACCGAAAGTGTTTGACTGAAAGTCTACTGGGATTCAGTGCTTTGTTTCTGTCTTTCTGGAAAGGCGAAGGGTGCAGGTCGTTGGTCTTGTCTGCGAAGGAGTACAAGGCGGGGACTAGAGTAGAGATGCGACTTGATAGAGAGAGCCTCTGAAGGAGACGGAGAATGGCGAGCAGGTACGAGATCCATTTTGTGAGAGATAGAATGTAGAGATAGGATATAGGAGATAGATGTATGCCTTTTAGATAGTGTTTGCCTTTTGTTGCTCTTTATATGATGACATCTTATTAGATAGTGTATCACATTTTGTATATTGTGCACTTGTACCTATGGCTTTATAGATAGGTATGATAGGAAGAGGCAATATTAGAGAATTGATGGTCGATATTACTTGGAAGGTTTTGGTCTATGGCTTTATATGTTGCTTCTATATAGTTGTCTATATATGTTATGGCTTTATATTGGAGTAATTCTCTGATATTGTCTATGGCTTATAATTGTGACTAATCTCTAGATAGATAGTTAAATTGTCTATGCTTTAATTGTGAATAATTCTAAAAATTGTCTATGGCTTTATATGTAAATCTCTTTTAGAATCTAATAGAGAGATAGAGATAAGAGATAGAAATGCATAGAGAGATTATGAGATGATATAGAGAGATTAAGTAAGAATGAGAAATTAGAGATAATAATGGATAAGGATTGAGATAGAGAGATATAAGATAAGAGAGATAGAGATAATACTATGTAGTCTACGTATGGATTTTGATTATCTTTCGCTATGAGCTAATACCAATTATCGAAATTCATGTCCAGAAACATGACAATTAAGCGCCGATTCACCACCCGTCGCCCTGCGACCAAAGCCGATGACCAAGGAACTAGTGGTGGCGGTGCTGAACGTGACCAAGGAGCCGATGACAACCAGCAAGGGGATCAAAGACCTTGGAGCCCTAGCCATATGCTAAACCTAGAAGAGGGCCAAAGAGACGAGGTAATAACTTAGGTCATACCTAAAACACGGTAGATATAGACATAAAAGTTTGATGGGGACTTATTTATAAATTTTGAAGCAGGTTCCATCGGAAGGTCCAAGTACTGGTGAGAGTTCCAGAAGGACTAAGCGTGGTGCAACAAAGCTCCCTCAGACAACTAGACACTGACACATCTCTCAGTTCGATCAAATAGGGGAGCCGGGGTAATTCCTTGGGAGAAAGCATTTGAAAGTGAATCCGCTTCCTATAGGGGCCGGGCAAGGGCTAGAACGCAAAGAGAAGAGGAGTTCCAAAGGATGCGACAGGAGCTAGAACAGAGCATTGAAGCACGGATAGCTGCTCAGGTGGCGAGCGCTATGCAATCCATGTGTTCGAGTCAAGGGCCGCATACAATCCCGGTTTTGAATAGCCCAGTGCCCGGCAAGGGCCGCAATAGCTGTGGCTCAACCCCTATGCCTGACGAAGAAGAGGTCAATGCTCCTCATCCGGTGGACGACATCACAAAACCTGTGAATGTCAGGTTGTACATCCGCCAACAGTGGACCAAAGATAAGGTGGCGGTCGGACAAGCATTTCCTATAGGAGAGAATGTTATTCATGGCAAGCCAGTGCCACTCGGGTATGCTAGGGTCAGCATTGATAAGATATTGGACAAGAAGTACAATAAGATACATATTGATTTCCCAGTGGAGGAAGATAGGCCGCGTCTAGTTCACAACTTGGGCACTCATGTCGCCTCGCGCAAACGCTTCATCAAGCTAGACGACCAACCATCTTCGGATGATAATGATGACAGTGAATCATCCCGGTCGCCTCCGCCAAGAGGTTTCTCTCCTCGTCAAGATCCACCGACACCTCCTCCACCGCCAAAGGAGAAGACTCCTTCTCCACCACCAAAGGAGAAGAGTCCTCCTCCTCCTCCTCCTCCTCCACCAGCTTCAAAGTCCCCAGGACTGGGATCTCGACGGCCCCCTAGCTCCAGATCAGGTTCGACTTCGCAACAGAGGAGGTCATCAGCTTCAGTTGGTAAAGATCCCAAGATGACTAGTAAAAGGCCTCCGCTAGTGCCGACTAAGGACGATATTCTACGAGCTCAGATTACAGAAAAGGCCGCCAAACTTGCCTTGTATAAACGATTGGCTTATATACCTGAGAAACAGAGCCAATTTGAAAGGCAAAGCAAAAATCCGGGCAACCAAGAAAGAGCTAGAGAAATGCACACCTTTCAGTAGCTAGAGATACAAAACTTGGCCGCAGAGCTGGGTATAAGCATGGAGGATGCCGAGAATCTCTATTTTGAAAATACCGAATTTCAAAAGGCCGAAGTTGCATACAAGTTTGAACTAGGCGTGCCTATGGTCGCCAGCCAAGAAGAATATAGAAATTTGCCAACAAACATGCGACAGTTGCATGATTACTACATCATAGACAGTAAAAGAAGCAAAGACAAGAATGCAAACTTTGCACTATGCATCCCTCCATGTTTTATTTTTAATCATCCTGAAGAAGTTGTGCATACTATTGAGTATGAAGAACTCTTTCAACGACGCTCGCTGGGTGTGCAGATTATGATGTTATGGACTCTGTAAGTACCATACCCTAACAACGTTATAATAAACTACGTGATCTGCATTTGAATATATCCATGCATGTTTATTTTGCAGGTCTATAGCAAAATTTTGCCTTCAAAAACGAATAAACAATTTTGACTTCTTGGACCCCGTCTATGTAAATGAGAACACATGCAAAGCCGGTCTCAAAGATCCGTATGTCTCAGCGAGTTTGAAGAAAGAGTTTGAAAGAATGTTCTCAGTCGGCAAAACAAACGCACTGCTGACCTACAATTGCGAGTATGTGTTCTCGACCCTTACTTAAGTGTTTTTTTTTCTTGATATATCATTCAATAACATGAACCTTGTGATTGCAGCAACCATTACGTCCTCGTAGATATAAGTCTTAAAAATTCAACTATCGAGGTGTGGGACTCAAAAAAGAAGCCACTTAAACTTATCGAACCCCTAGTCAAAGTGCTAAATATGTAAGTGAACCCAATATTACCACACTTTTCAATCACATATGATATTGTAATTAATAATGTCCTCAACCTTCACACTTCATTTACATTGTCACATAGAATGAAGGCGTTACCTGATTGGAGAAATGTGGAGCCTAAGATGCAAAAGAAATGGAGAGAACCATTCAGAGCGGAGTATATGAAGTAGGTCAAGACCCTAGATCAACCAATGGGGAACAACGAGTGCGGGTTCTATGTGATGTGGGCAATGCTTGCCTACTTTGGCGCAAAACTAGGAATAGGAGATGGCATGGTACGTACGCGTCGCATTTTAATTCTATTGTTTTATCTTACGTATGTGCATCTCAATATCATCTTGTATCAATTTACAGCGCAAAGAACAGGGCCACAATAGGTTGGTGGATTTTGAGATAAGAGGATTTCAAGAGGAGATAGCAGCTCTTATTCTGAACGATATAGTGTATAGAAAAGGATGTCTATCCATTGTGAAGAGTAAGGACTTCAAGAAGATCTACGGAAAAGACCGCCTTGAAAGGCTATTGTAATGCGACAATTAATTCGATACTTTAAGTTTTGTTTGGATGTTTTGTAATAATTATTATAAATGTGTGATGGGTTTGTATTGTCGCTAGTTCACAACCACCTTCAATTCACATCGATATCAAATGGTTCGATAGAAAACACCTCCACAATCTCCCACCCCACCACCTCTACCATAAACCCTAAACCAGAAACCCCAAATGAAAATAAAACAATTAAAAAATGCAATTTTAAAAAATAATATCACTGTCGGTTCAAAGCCAAACCGGCACTGATGTCTCAAGCATCACTGTCGGTTGGTGCCACAAACCGGCAGTGATGTCTCAAGCATCACTGCCGGTTGGTAACACGAACCAACAGTGATGCTTGAGCTATCACTGCCGGTTTGGCATAACCGGCAGTGATGGCTTGAGCTCATCACTGCCGATTCGCCAGTGCCGGTTCAAAATCCGCCACTGTAGGGGGGTTTTGAACTGGCACTGATTGCATTTTCTGTAGTAGTGTTATAGGGTTTTCAAATTCGGTGGCAAATCTGTAAATATGTATTTTTCATTTATTTTCGAAATAAAACAATTCCGGTAGAAACTACGCCATCCCGAGGAGAAGTAAAGAGGAAGTACGCCTTTGGACTGCGGGTTGAGTTTAGAAAACCTCGGGGGTTCTTTAGAAAAAGGGACACCCGAAGGGGTATCATTGAACCAGGGCCGATGGATCACGGATGGACGATCTAGATTAGATCGGGGTGGAGTGGAGGGGGAGTCCGGCCGGGAACAGAGAAGGGCACAACGGTTCTCCATGGCTCCGGCGTGGGAGCTCACCGGCGCGGGGGAAGTAGGGCCTACGGGCCACCAAACGACACACCGAGGTTACCGAGAGAGAGAGGGAGGAAGAACGAACTCACCCAAGGGCTTCGCATGGCCGGTGGAGCAACAGAGGCAGTCAGCGGCGCGATGGGGCGGCTCGGGGATCCCTGCTCGTGGTGACACGGCTGTGAGGGCAACGAAATGCGAAATCGATCGGTGGATAAGGTTCACGGGGGTTCCAAACCTCGCTTCAAGGGTGCTGGATGGCTAGCCGGAGGCAGGGGAACTCCGGTGGCTGTCAATGGCGACGGCGGCTCCGGGAACTCGCGGACGTCGCTGCAAAGCTCTAAAGCGAGGCGGCGGGTGCTGTTTAGATGGGAAAACAGGACGGAGAGCTCAACCCGAAGCTCTTTGGGATGCTTTCAACGACTGCGGGGCAACAGACGAGCTCGGCCGCGGCAGCTTCGATCCGACGAGATGCGGACGGCGCTGCTAGGGCTTGAGCAAGGCGGTGGAGCTTGTGCTAGGGTTCAGGGATAGGGTGCGGGAGAAAAGGCGGGTCCGGTCTGCTATTTAAAGGGCCAGGAGGGGGAGGAGTCCCGGCGCTCCACAATGGCGGGGCGGGGTCGGTTCTATGCTTCGGCAGAGTTCGGGTCGGATGGGGGAGGAAGAAGCTGACAGGGCGGGGCCCGCACGTCAGAGAGAACGGGGAGGAGCTCCTGCTCGGGCTGCAGTGCTCTGGGCCGAGGGAAGGAGAAGTTGGGCCAAGCCCATGCGGGAGAGAAGGGGGGAGGACCGAGCTGGTTTGGGCCAGCAGGCCAAAATCAAAGAGAGGGAGAGGAAGAGAGTTTTGATCTTTTCCTTTTATTTACTTATTTTTGTTTTGATTTCCAAAAACATTTTTCGAAACACAAGTGAAAACCTTTGAGTCTTGTAAAACCAAACAATACAATAAAACTCAATGCAAAGGCATGAATGCTCAAGCAGGTTGCTAGACTCTAGGGTAAACTTTTAATTTGAATAAAAGTTTTTAATTTCCTATATTTTCATGAGCACAAAAATTCAAATTACATCAAATTCAATCTATTTTAAAAATTCAAATTTTTTTCGGGTGTTACAAGAACCTATGGTGACATATTGTGAGACATATGATGTTTGTGATATATATGTGATATTTAAGATGTGATATGTTGTTTGTGATATATATGTGTTGCTTGTGATATACTCCCTCCCTACCTGGAAATGCTGATGTTTTAGGCTCAGGACCCGTTTCTGCAAAGCTTGACGTGGTAGGCTCGTGATCCTTCATTTGGACGAGATTACCCTTGCGCAAGCACCCATTCCGCTTCCCTCGCAACTCGTGACGCCTCGTTCTCCTCAATGCCTGTTCGGCTTCCCTTCCTGGCGGACAAAAAAATAGCCTAGCCCAAGAATCGAACTATGGACCTATACCATGTGGATACCTGCAGCAATGCATTAACCAATTGAGCATCAGTTTTTCCTCTAATCTAATGCATTCGCAGCCTCATTTAATAGGGGCAGACAGGGAAATATACCTCTAATTAATCACTCCTTGGTAAGCATATTTATGTCCAAAATGTCAACTAATATAGAGGGAGTATATCTTTTGTGGATGAAATTGAAAAAACATATAAAAAAATTGTTTCTGGTCACTTTGCCGAGTTTAGCACTCGACAAAGGCTTAATTTGTCGAGTGTTATGGTTAAGAGACTCGGCAAAGTGACACTTGGGAAGTCGCTTTGTTGAGTGTTAAAAGTTTGCCGAGTGTCATGGTCAAGACACTAGGTAAACTGTACAGGGTTTGCCGAGTGCCGTGCATGGGACACTCAGCAAATCTCTAAACTGTGCCATGTGTCGTACATGGGACACTCGGCAAGGTCTCTGCCACTGTGTCGAACGTCGATAATGTGCACTTTTCTTTGCAGGGTGTCTCTTTACTTTGCCAAGTGTAACCCTATGCTCGACAAATATTTTACCAAGTGCCCGACAGAAAGCACTCGACAAAGCGGTCTTTGCCATTAGAATCGTTACCGTGTCCTCTTTGTCGCGTGCAACACTCAGCGCAATGAGTTTGCCGAGTGTTTTCCTGCCTTCGCCGAGCGCCGCAGACACTCGGCAAAGTATCCGTGTCCGGTAGCAGTGAGGTCCCGTGTAAATCGGGTCCGATGTCAAGGCAAATTGAGCGTTAATGGTTTCCACATCTTGGCGGATGGTAGACATACCTTTCACGTATTAACCAAAAAAAAGTTGGCATCGAGTATCATGTAATCGTTGGCCCTGATCCGATTCCAATCACGTTTGGGCAGAATCATTTCTCAACCAAACAACACCTTACCACATAGCCTTCGAAACATATTGTTTATTCCACTTATATTAGAAATAAATATTTTAGTTGCAATAATTTATTGATGCCTCTTCCATATATGTTCTTGCCGTTTTTAGTGGTTGTAATTTTAGTCTCATATTTGAATTACAACCACCCGTTAAAGAGAGGAATCTGTGATTTTCAAATATTTGACATGAAAATTCTACAGTTTAGTTTACATATACATTTATGTACATGTTGTTTAATGCAACTATATCACTAGTACAGAAACGGCTTTTGTCCCTAGTTCGTAAGGGCCTTTAGCCCCGGTTTCTGAACCAGGACTAAGGATTCGGGGCTAAATGTCCCTCTTTAGTCCCAGTTCGAAAGCCCAGGACTAAAGCCCGACCTTTAGCCCCGGTTGGTAATACCAACCGAGACAAAAGGGTGCGCCAGGTGGCGCTGGCGGGCTACGCGGGGCAGCACCCTTTAGTCCCGGTTGCCAACCGGGACTAAAGGTCCATTTTTTTTCTTCTGATTTTGCTATTTCTTATTTTGATTTTCTAATTAGATTAGCTATTCAAATGTGTGTATTCTTTGCTTATAATACATGTATCGCTGCTAATACATGTATTCACGCACTTATAAGTTAGTTTCAAGCATTAAACACAAATGAACTATGAAACTCTCTATATAAATATATTATGGAGTTATATATACATAAGTATAATATATATATGCACATAAAATTTACATCATTATCCATTCATATTTGACTTAGGATACAACCGCTCTCGCCACTTAAATATCATACAAATGTTCGTCTTGATTTGGCTTCAGTTGTTCGGTCGGGTCAAAATAGTACTCGCCTTTAGGTTTGAGCACTTTTTAAAGAAAAAATCCAACAATGGTCTCTTGAATTCCCTTGAAGCGGACATCTTGCAACACTTGGTTCTTCAACCATAGAGACTTCAGTTTGCATTATAAACAAACAAGTGTTAATATACATAAGATTTAGTTAATAGTAACAACTAAATAAAATGGATGTATTATATATACATATGACATACTTTTAGTGTCTCATTAATAGTTTGTCTTGCATACACCGTGAGGAACTCGCAAACGTAGTATTCACATAGATTGTTGCCTGGTGGCTAACTTAGAACCCACTGTAAGATATGAAAATATTACTATCGTCATCATATGCATATGTTAAAGCATGCTAAGATAACAGATTATGATAGCTAGTAGAACTTACATTTAGCAGGACGGGGCCCTTTAGTGGTGCTTCCAGATTCGAACGGTGTTTCTCAACAAACCAAGCCCAAACCCTATTCAATAATTGGATCATTAATTAATTAACTATTGTAGTGTAGTTAAAGAGCATGCATCCATATTTAAAGATCAAAGTTACCCCTTGATAATGTCTATCATGTCTTGGTAATCTTCCAGTGGCTTTCTCAATGAGTCATATATTACCAATTGACTTCTAGTCATATCGAAGACTATGAGTATCCAGTGAAAACTGCATTTGTTTATAGAGTCAACATATATATCTTTATGCTCAATTGAAGAAAGATTAATTGTGCAAACGATAACAACACTCACCCAAAGTTGTAGGGGAAGAGTATATATTTTCTGATCTTTTGGTTCACCAAAAACCTCCGAAGACTCCTCTTCGTTTGAGGTATCCATTGATCGTGGGGAGTGTTTGGATCCGAGAATACGATTGATGGATCAATGAAATCAATATTCGTGTCTCCCTTCCGTTTGAGCAATAACATCAAGAATATGTATATATATGTTTGAGGATAGTTAGTTACTATATAGTCAAATTACTAAAAGCAATGACCACTTACAGACAGTAGCAGCTGATGAGAGATTGGTCTAGAGCGTCCATATGGCATAGTTGGTGGAGCTCACTAAATGGAACAAATATAACGTCATCGCCCCGGAAGTAATGTTCATCTCTAATTCTGAGGCAAATCCAATCATCTGTGCTTTTCTTACATGCCTCCATATACCATGAGTTTAACTAATGCATTTGCGTACCAAGTTCCCTGAGGGCCGTAGGGTTGTACAAAGTTGTGTCACGTACATAATTTCTCTTCCACTCATCGACTACAGTGGCATTTTCGATGAGTGCATTTTCTAGAAATTTATTCGCGGTTATACCAACTCTTAACAAAAACTCTTCCATACCATCATAATTGACCCTGCCATTGTAGTCTGATAGCACGCTCATGTTTGAACTATATTGATTCCCAACAACTAGTGGGGGCATGATTGGTTTGATTCTTCCCTGAGCTGTGGGACACCCTTCCGTGCTCTTCTCTCTTTATTCTTTACCTCATTAATTGACTTCTGGAGAGTGCGGTCATAGTCCGATAGTGGAGAACTCTTCTGAGCATCACGTAGCTTTCTCTGCCGAGCATCCACCGCTTGCCTTAGAGCTGAACGATGTAAGAAGAACGACTTTTTAGCTTCTTTCTTTGCTTCACGGTCATCTTTCATCATCTTGAATTGTGCTTGCACATCGGCATTTACTAAAGCGTCTAGTTCTTCATCAGTCTTCTCATACGGAAGTTTCTGAGGAATCTTAACTTTCCTTGTAGCTTGCCTCTTTGCTTGCGGTGGGGCGGCTGACACCTTTTCTTTTGTGGCGGGCCTCTTCTTTGACGATGAGGCGGCCGGTGCAGGCGTTGGAGACCGTTGTGGAGGCGATGGGGCCGGTGTCGGCGTTGGAGAACCTCGTGGAGGCGATGGGGCCAGTTTCGGAGTTGGAGACCGCCTTGGAGGTTCTGGGAGGAAGCCGTGTCATGCATTCCACCATCATCATCCCTTGCAACACTATGACTAGCAGGTGATGAATGGTGACTTAGGTCTTTGGATGAGGTCCTGCAGTGAAAACAATGAGTGTGAATAAACTATCGCTATTTAAGCCAATACAAAGTTAGTGAAAAAGAGCTAGGTATGATTCACACCTAGGATGAGGAGGAGGAGGCGGCGGCGGTAGAATAGGGGGTGGTGCCCCAGGAATAATGATATATAGCGCTTGTGCCAACAAATAAATGTCTTCTCCGCTTCTCCTAAAGTATTCTCCCCATTACCTCCTTCAATGTCAAGCTGAGTATCGCTATGACCTTTTTGAACTCTATCCACCGATATGCGAGCATATCCAGGTGGTATTATTACCCCATGGCATTTTGGTGTCTTCGTAGGGTCGATAGGAGATACAACACCGGTAGCCACCATGATTGTGGTAGCCCCCTCTGGAATGTGCAGCTCACATGGTGTATTCAGTTCTGTGATGTCATCTACGGGGAAGCGTAGCTTTGCGTCATCACCAGCTTGAGGCACTTCCATGGAAGCACAACTGCTTTTCAACTAAGCAGAGGGGCTGATGTTGACTTCTGGTACTGATCACTACTACAGAAATGATTTTCCGTGGCGGTTGAATTGGATTAACCGTGGCGGTTTTTCCAACCGCCACGGATCAATGGTCACGGTTAATCGGGGCATGTATATTAACCATGGCGGTTGCTTATGTAAACCGCCACTGTTAATTACTATTAACCGTGGTGGTTTCTTATAGCAACCGCCACGGTTAATATTTTCCTGAAAAAACAAAAAAAAATGTTTTTAAATTCAAGCACAGATTATATAAGAGAATAGATTATATAACATGGATTAAACAAGTATATTACATGAATGTGTTGTCTTCTTCCAAGAGAACCGATATCACAAAGTTCATTATATATACAAGTTCATTATGCAAAATCATTTCCAGCAGTTCCTTACAACAAGTTCATCTAATCAATGTCCGATAGCTTGTAGTCAGTCATGTCTAAACCACTAGTTCTCCAATTGGCTAATGCACGGTACTGAGGTAGCCCCGCTAGCGCGTTGCCCATGTAGAAGAATTTCCCACTCATTTCAGCACATTCATCGGTGACAAACTTACAAATGTCGGCTATTGTGCGAGTGTTGGTCTTTTGATTCACGGTTCCTTTCTGCCACCATTTTGTACTATTGTGGAGCTGCCGACAGCTTTGGCTAAATTTCGGGCATCTCTTGAGGTACTCACAAGCATAATATCCACACAAGAGAGAGCCTTCAGGTTGCTTGGCACACTGCATGTAAGATATACATATGTAAGAGTAAGTAGTAGTAGTAGGGTTGTAGTAGTTGTAGTTAGTAGGATAGCAGTAGTACAAGTCGTATTACCAGGAATTGTCGCCTAATCCTGAGTTTTTTGTCCCATTCAATTCCTTCACCTTTTCGGACCTATGGTCAATGCAGGTGGGGTCTTCCACGTACATCCTGTAAGCGCTGAATGTGCATGCCACTAGTGTCAAACATCATATACAATCATGTACTTTGAATGCTTAAAAGAAAATATATGTAGTCACGTACTATCGCAGACATCCTTCAAAATGCCTGTAGCCTTTCATGTGTATGTCCCGCATGGAGTCCAATATGACCGCCATTCCATCCTGAGGATAGATCATGAATACAATCCAATGCCCCGTGATGCCCGTGCTACACCATTCAAACAATAAGGATCAAAGATATTGAATTATGGAAAGTGGTGAAGCCAACCTGCATCAAAGCCAACATGTATCATTTGGACTTACCCGAACTGGTGAGCGGCAAGTATACACCCTTCTCCCTTGAGCTGTTTCATGGTATTGAGAATGCAGTGTCCCTTCTTGTACCTGATATCGCCTCGCATCAAAGCTATGGCATCCACTCGCTCCATCCCTGTCAAGCTCGCCAGCTTCGGATCCTGCTCCATTATACCGTGGCCAATGATGGCCCTCCCGCTAATATGCATAGGAGATAGGTAAATTGAAAGTGCATCTAGCCCTTTAGTGGGTTTTGGTAAATTGAGTGACAACACAATTAAAGGTCTAACAAGTTTGCTAAGTGTATCAAAGGTTAAACAAGAAAAGAAAACTTGATGGTATTCCACAAAGTGTTGAGATGAAGGTCAAATTGTGTATAGTTGTATTGGAAGATCATGGGAATAATCTAAGTCAAGCAAAAGACAACAATGCAAATGGAATCAATGAAATGGCCTCTATGTTGTGGGATATCATAGTATCATGTGAAAGCAAGCATGTTTGGTAAATGGCAAATGAGACATGAGTTGATAACTATGGATTGGTCTCTATATTGGCTTGATTTACATGAACAAGAAGAGTTGGATAGTGGACTAGTGTTGATCAAGGATTGAATAATAAATCAATAGTGCATTAGTGAGAAAACACCAAGCAAAGGTCAAATGACAAAGGAGACAATGTATATTGGATATAATATGGTCTCTACTTTAGTTTTCCTGTATGTACAAAGATTTGGAGAATCACTTTGCATTAATATGATCAAGCTAGAAGTATGAAGATAGAGATTGTAGTGATTGATGGTAGTGTCAAGCCAAAATAAAGAAGATCTAAGGAATTGTGAATTGGCTTTACCATATTGATATGAAGTCTCATATATCAAAGCTTGATTGATCTCAACATTCATATCTACAAGATATTCAAGCAAGGATCACAATATTGAAGAAAGGGTTTTCAATCGATGCTTAATATGATGTGACTTGAGTATGGCTTGATAGGGTGAAGATAGCAAGGAAAGGACTTCGAGGTACTAAGCAAAGGTGAAGGTCAAGGAGACCGAGGTACTATGGCTAAGGTGAAGAAGAGAGTACTTGCATTGAGTCGAAGTACTAATCGAGCTATGAGGAGTCATATTATGTTGAGGATCAATTTATTAGTGGAAGTGACTTGAAGCCATGAGCTGAACTCATATGTGTTGGAAGATTCAAGTCACAAGCTCTAAGGTGTGTTTGCTCAAAGAGATGAGATAAGGATGATTGCAAACACATGCTCAAGGTATTACAAGAATGAGGACAATACATTCAATGGTGCAGCCCCAAATTATCAAAGGATGCGGTGACCAACTCAAAAGCGTTTAAATCATTTGATGTTTTGAATTTGAGTTTAGGAAATGCCATACTACAAAGGGGGATGCAATATGCATGCTTAAATGTGCAACCAAGTGCTCAAATTCCACCAAACATCCTCTCATACCTTGCCCAGACTCCCTGCAAAACAGTTTTTCATTTGGAGCATTTTTGGGCAGCATAGAGGTGCTGTTCCCCTAAGCAGCAGTGTTGGGAGTCCAGCAGTGCCGGGCTGTAGCCCAGCAGTGCCGGGACTTAAAGTTACCGTTGGACAGCATGAAGTATTTATATCCCCTCCCTGCTGCCCCCAACGGTCATCTCGACCATTCCCTTCACCAGTGCAAAAACAGAAAGCTCTCTTCCTCTCTCTAACTCCATTGGAGCCCCTCAAGCTTCTCTCTTTGATTCCTCTCCAATCCTTTGAGAGATTGAGCCTCCAAACTCCTTTAGAGAGCAGCCCAAACTGTTCTTCATCGCCTAGAGCACTTGGTTCGCATTCAAGCCGGTGGATTGCATTCCTTACTCTTGGAGCTTGCTCCTAGCCGGCTAGAGTGTCGCCCGTGGAGCTTGTCAACTTGTGTGGCAGCCTCGGGAGGTTTGTAACCATTCATTGTAGCTAGTAAATCACCCCTCACTTCAAGAGTTCACTCTTGATTTGAGAACGAGGGAAAGGCAAGCCTTGTGTGGCGAGCCTAAGCCTTGTGTGGCGAACCTCAACAACGTGGACTTAGGCCAGCCTTGGTGGCGACGCTGAACCACGGGATAAATCTTGTGTCACTTGTGTTTGTGTTGTTTGCCTTACTTACATGTGTCCTCAAGGTGATTTCTAGGGTTTGGTCCTGATCTACTTGGTGGGTGTGTTGCTACCACTTTCAAGTGGTGCTTGAGGTTCCCTACACCTCTAGGAAGGTTTTCATTCAAGCACAATTTCCATTCCAGTTATACATTTTGAATTGTGCTCAGTTCTGTCCTGGAGGCCAGCACTGCCGGGCTTTAGAGCAGCAGTGCCGGGCACCCCGGCAGTGCCAGACCCAAGGCCGGCAGTGCCGGACCTGTGCTGACAGAAAGTTTGCAAGTTTATTTTAAACAGGCCTATTCACCCCCCCTCTAGTCCTGCTAGGCGACATCAAGGTCCTTTCAATTGGTATCAGAGCTTGGCTCTCTATTTCAGGCTTAACCGCCTTGAGAGAACGATGTCGACAAGTGGGGAGGTATCTCTAGAACTTCTACTTTTAGATGGCTCAAATTATGCATCTTGGTCTGCTCATGTACTTGATGTTTTTAGGACCATGGGTCCTTATATAGAGTAGATTGTAGATGTGAGCATTTCACCTCCTAGTGATGATTTGGACTATCTATCATTTGGACTATCTATCTAGAGAGGAAGTGAAATGCTTACAATACAATGCTGAAGCTACTAATGTATTATTTAGTGCTTTGAGTGAAGATGTACTTGATGCTATCATATTTGGAGATGGTGAACTACTAGAGGATGCTCATCTCATTTGGACTACTCTCAAAGAAAGATATGACAAGTCTAAATGTGATGAGAAGTTGCTCTCACTGGAGAAATCACTTGAGGAGTGCTCAACTTCACCAACACATGTAGAGCCTCAAGTGATTCTCTCAAAAGGTCTAAGTGATCATGCCACATCCACCTTCTCACCGACATATAACTTAATGGAAGGTAATAAAATTGTTGGTGAGGACATTGCTCTTACATGTGGTACTTCTACTTCCTCTAGTTCTTGTGAGACTAACATATTGAAGGAAGAAGAAGCTCATGATCGGTAGAGTCCAAATGATGAATCCACCTCACTAAGAAGCTCAACTCTCTATGTCACTTCTCATGTGAGTCTTATGGAAAAGAAAAAGAAGAATGTGACAAGTGAGAGTGAGAGTGATAGTGAGAGTGAAGATGGAAGTGATGATGATGAGATCACTCAACACCTTGCTCGGCTAAGCAAGAAAGACAAGTTGATGGTGATGAAGCTCATGGAGAAAATAAATGAGCAAGAAGAAACACTTCACAAGCAAGATGACTTTTGCATTGAAAAGATCAAATGCTTGGAGAAGTTGACCAAAAAGCATGAAAAGCTAGGTGCTCTCATGCTAGTTTGGTCGAAAGGTATGAAAACTTATCAATTGAGCAAACTCATACTATTAACTCTCTATCTTGTGTTCCTCAATTAGAAGATGAGAATTATATGCTCAAGGAGAAATTGGAAAGGCTCACTAGCAAGAATGAGAACTTGCAACAAAGCCATGATGGGCTCTTGTGCTCTCATGAGAGGCTTATAGAATCTCATCTCATGCTAGATATTTCTCATGAGGCTATGATAACATCGGTAAAATCATATCAACCTCACACCCACAAATGCACATGTACACAAGTTCAATCTATTTTATCATGTGCTAACAATTGTTGCTCTCAAGCAAGCCAATCTTCCATTGAGCATGTATTTGTAGAAAGCTATGATGACTTTATCACAAAAGAAAATGAACAGCTCAAGGAAGAGGTTGAGAGGTTAAGAAGGGACTTGATTCATTGCAAGGGATCAACCAATTCATGCACCAAATCCATCAACTAAATCACAAGTCCAACAATGGGTTTGAATGTGCACAACTTCAGAGCAAGGGAGAAGTTGGTATAGATCAGCCTGCATAGATAGTGGCACAACAACAGCCCCGAGCAGCACAGCTACCTAAGGGCGGCAGTGCCGCTGTGAAGGGCGGCAGTGCCGCTCCCCATAGAAAAGGGAAGGCTACCACTTCTGCCCCGGCTCAAGTAAATCTCAAGAAGAAGGTCTCCAAGGCAAAGCAAGAACCTCAGAAACCAAAGAAGGTTTTTGTTGACACCGTTTTTTCGGCACATGTCAAAAGAGCTAAGACTTGTGTTGATCGGTGGATGTTTTCTATCGGCATCGGAAAGTTATCAAATGACAAGTTTATTGCCGATGGGAGCTGGATGGTTCTTGCCGATAAGGGTTAATTGGTGAAGTAACCAGAAATGCAAAGTTGTCGATGCCGATTGCCGATGAGGAGATGTTGCTGATACCGATTGCCGATGAGGAGATGTTGCCGATGCCGATTGCTAATGAAGAGATGATGCCGATGGACACAGGGTGATGTGGCGGTCGACGTCAGCAGAAGATTGTCGGTGGCGAAAGAAGGAAGTCGCGGATTGAAGGAATCTGCCGATGGAAAGTTTTCATCGAAGGAAGGATATAAGGAAACTGGTGATTGTATACCGGTATTTTTATAGTAGTTTGAGTCCGACTCTTGCGCGAGTCGTTTGTTTTCCTTTAAAATAGGGGTGTTTGTTCAGGAAAATAATATTGTTATTTGGATCCGACTCCTGCGCGAGTCAGTTATTTCCTTTAAAGTAGGAGTTTGTTTTAGGGAAGGTACGAGTCGTGTCTGTGTACAACTCTCCATGCGGAAGTATAAATATGTGCCCAAGGGCTGCGTGTAGAAAAAATCAATCCTATCAAAAACAAATCAATTTACTCTTATTCTACTTTTACCGCAATTTACCCTTTATTGCATTAGTCTTAGCTTATCACGAGTTCTTCAAGCTTCGACGGGCTGCATCACCTTGATCTCCTCAAACCCTTGTATGTTCCGCGTGGGAGTACCTCTGAGCTTTGACATCCGGGCGCATCGCTGTTGTCTCGTTCAGCTCTGCTCTAGTTATCCTGATCAAGTCTGAGTCCTGACATCCGGGCGAATCGCCGTTGTCCTGTTCAGATTTTGTTCTAGTTATCGTCCTTGTCGATTAACTGGTCAAATCGACTAGCACACCTTGGATATCGAATTTCGGGTATAAGCCCGAGGTGTTCGCAGATCCTAACGCTTTTTGTGTCAACACCTCTTTTGGCACACCCGGTGGGACCAATTTTTACATCTATCATGGGTGATAACTCCGACGTTAACCAAAGGAACGTCATCGAAGTCTCCGAGGCCGATCTTAAAGATGATCAGAGGCTGGCTATGGAGCGGGCTATGGAGGAGTACAAGCAACTATATCTGAAGTCCTTCAGCATAAGCAGGAGCGGCGAATCAATCCAGAAGCAAGATCCACCGTTGCCACGACAGGTCACGTTTGATGCCAATCCTGGTAAGTTACAAGAGATGGTTAATTCTGCCTTAAATCAAGCATTAATTAGCCACTCCAGCGTGCTGTCCAATACTGTCTACAATGCTGTCATGCAATCTTTCAAAGAAGGACAAGCACCCCAATATGTTGGTCCAGCGTATCATCAACCTGGATCGGCATCCATAAACCCATCGGCAGCTCCAATGGCGCCTTCCACTCCCGTGGATCCGTCTGCCGATGTGGCTACACCGCCAAGGCCGAGTCCCGAAAGCGTCACCAAGCTCAATATAGATCCGGTGGCGTCGGCAATGTCGAGACCTACTATCCAGAGTCATCCAACACCTGCCAATTGGTGGGGTTACGGTATGCCTTCAAATCAATCTGGTGATTCTAATCTAGTGCAGGGAGATAGTTCGGCTTGGAAGGGCTCTATGGCATCGGCAATGCAATCATAGCCGGTGATCCCTACGGTGCATTACTCTATGTCCTCTCCAACTGTACAAGTGCCATCAGAAGATTTCCAAATTATTCCTAAAATACCTCTAATGCCACCATCGGCAAGCCTATGCCGATGCAACACACTATAGCAACTGGAAGTCAACCTATGGTTGCAAATCCTCAAGCCGGAGTACTGGTACATCAAGGTAACCAATTTGTTGATTACTCTAAGGCGCAGGAGCAGCAGGTGCTAGTTAGCTATCAGCCATCGGTAAGTCACATGCCGATGATTTATAATTCTGGATGGGCCAATCAGCCGCCAGTTGAACAGCCTGGCGTACCAATGTATCATTATGGAGGTCCAGCAAACACTCAGAGCGGACCATCGGTACAGCAACCGATGAACATGATGACTCAACCTAATCTACTAAGTGTGCAAAACTATCCATCGGTAAATCAACCGATGCATAATGTCCAAATGACTGGTGCTGCGCCCGTGACTACTCCGCATCTTCTACCAAGACTTGAAGAGGCGCATCGGCCGACTCCACCAGTCAACAACCAGCCAATGAGTTGGCAAGCGCAAGACGCATATTGGACCGATAAGATCGCTGAAGTAATGAAAGAACAATTTGGCATCAAACCCAAGGTTAATACCTATTCTTATCGGACACCATATCCTCCAGCATATGATCTAATTACTCTCCCAAATC
>CM039120.1:45215187-45255239 GCA_022036555.1 Microstegium vimineum
GTTATCGTCCTCCACTCCACTATGACCTTCATACTCGAACGGGGGGGCTTCCTAAAACCTGTCTTCGGGGTTGGGGCATCTACCGAGCCCTCCACCACCTTCTTCTTCCTTCCCGCCCCAAAAGGGAACCAAGAGGGGGATGAATGTGGTCTCAAACCTCATAAAAAAACCCGGATCCCTTTTTGGGTGCTAGGTGCCTTCACCCTGTATGGCATCACCCACCTTTCAAAAAAATGTATTCCTCACTCCACCATCTTTTTCTGCTCCTGAAAAATCTTTATGGACCCCATGATTTTTTCCTTCATTGAAAGCTTCCTTGCCACCGGGAAATCCCTTTCCCTTTGTACCTTCCTCTTGGTATGAGGAAAAGGGACTGCCACACCCCACTTTCTTCCAGCTCTACCCCCCGACAAACACCCCACCGGCCGTATGCTGGGGTTTTCCCACCCTCGTTACCCTCTCATGGTGCCCGGGTATGAAATCCCCTTTTTCCCTTTCCTCCCCCCTTCACGCACAAAAATTTCTCTCCTCCTCATTTTTGGGTCATTTAAAAGGCTCCCCCCCTTTCAGCTTTTTTCCGGCCGATGATAAAAGTATCGCGTACCTCTCTTAAACCCTTTAAATTTGGATAACTCTGCCCCACCTTTTCTGCCCCCTTTCTTCCGGGCGCCAATTTGGGCCTCTTACTAGCGAACCCTTCTTTGCCTAGGGGGTGCAACACTCTTTCTTCTTTGCAACTCCAAGAACTTCTGGATCTTGGACTTTGCTTCGTCAGTGCTCATCTTCTCGAGATACTCATCCCAGACGTGTTTCTTAATGAAGGTGTAATCTGCGAAGGGTGTCTTCCCGGTCTTCAGATACTTCTTGTTCAGTGTAGCCCGGAGGGTGCGAAGGGATTTGCCTACAACAAACAGCTCATGCCCCCTGCATCTTTCCTCATTGAATTGGTCTGGTGGGTACTGGAAATATTTCTTGATATCAGTCCATACTCTGTCCTTGAGTTCATTCGGCACCAGCTTCCAGTTGAAGTACGTGATCGGCACGTGCTCCCTGACTATACACGAGCATTGGTTGCTAAAGGTGTCGATGATTGACACTGGCACCAAAGGCTCTCCATGTGACCCTATCTGCTCGAAGACATGCACCTTCTTGGTCAACTGGTGCCTCCCATGTTGGCCCCTCTTCAAGTTTGAATTTTTTCCTTTGTTGGCACCTCCCGTTGCAGCTGAAGTGCTCGGGGTGGGACCCGATGCGTGCCCTTCTTCTTCATCGTCGGGGAACTCCAAAGACATAGGCACCGTAGGTAACTGTCGAGAGTATATATGAGCATGCATTAGTTGTATACTTACACGTTGCGAATCAATGTTGTGTAACCTAATTATATACTTACGCGTTCCTCGTCATCTAAGAAGTGTTGTCCTAGGGTGTTATGAGATGCTCGAGTTGAGGGCCCCGTTTCTTCTGCTGGCTCTTCTTCTGGCTCATAGTCCGGATCAAGCTCTACCTCTAGGGATACTTTCTTAGGGGCCCTTGGTGTAAAGACCTCCTCATTCTCGACATCATACTCGTCGTCTGAGGCGGACTTGTGAGGAGACCCCTCGCCGTCTGAGGCGTCGTCGTCTGAGCCCTTATAACTTGGGGCCGGGCTTGGCTCGTGCCATTCTTTTCCTCTATGTTGGTCTGCCATTTATCTACTACAAAGAAGATAGAGTAGTGCATTCACATATGAGAATATGAAAACATGGATATATATTCATTTGGAATCATGAATTGTATTCATTTGGAGTAAAACATTACACTAGTAGAGAAGTGACTAGGAGTATAGAAGTAGTAGACTAGTACAAGTAGTACTGACTAGGAGTAGTAGTAGACTAATTGCTCTCAAAATAGTGGGGTTCTGCACAATGCAGCCTTCCAACGCTTATGGTGATCATTGATCCTCGACTAATGTGACAACTCTTCTTACCATAGGCAGCAAAATCTTATAGACAGGAAAACTCAAATCATCACAATCATGGAACCATGGCACACGTCCAACCTAACCATCAACACAGCATGACTATGCTTTTGCTTAGGTATGGACGTGAGCCACGGTTTGATGAGTCATGACAAACACTGTAGAACTCGGCTGTCACATTGTCACACTACACCGCTTTGTATCATTGAGCAATAAAGTAATCAAAGTGTCCATGAAGGACCGAGAACGGAGACCAGAGGGGGGGGGTGAATGGGAGCCTCAGATTTCTCTTGAAATATTCGGGCCACTCTTCCCAAAAACCAAACCCAGTTGATGGGTGCTCAACCTCCCCCGAGCAACGTGAGCGGGGATTTAGACTAAAACGGAGCAAATGAAAGCTCACCGGCAGTGGAGGAAAACTCACTGGAAACCCCCAAGAAGAATTCTCAACCCCTATGAGAAAGAGGCAAGAATTCCAAGCAAATCAGCCAGAAAAGCAGGCGACGGACGCTGGAAGACAGGGTGACGGACGCTTAGGTGAGCCTCCGTCGGCCTTCCAGAGAGCCTGACATAAGCTGAAAAACTACCGAGGCGACGGACGCTGGACAACAGGGCGACGAACGCTGTGAAGATCGTCCGTCGACCTACCCGAGAGCAAAACAAAACTGCACATCACACAAGACGGGATGAACGCTGGGCGACGGATTTTGAAGAGCGTCCGGCGCCAAAACCGAAAGACATAGACAAGCGAGGCGATAGACGCTGACGTCAGCACGTACTAGCGTCCGACGCAAAACCCTCAGAGCGTCCGACGCCCCCGTCAAACACGCAGTAATCGCGAAAATCGTTTTTCTCTCCACCAAATCTTCCCAAATCTTGACCAAATTTTCTCCACTAGCAACCCAACTTGGTAGGCATGATTCTCGTTCTATGGAGGAGCTATCCCGAAGAAATCATCACTCAATTTGGTGCGAATTAAAGGAAAACGAGGATTTGGGGGAAAAGGGGCAACAACGAAGAACACCACAAAGAAATCACCCGATCTATGCACTCATGAGGTTTGAGGGGAATTCCTTCGGTGCAAAGATGCTCCTCACGAACACGAACAACTTGGTTCAAACGGATTTGCAAGAGCTACTCCCTACAAAGAGAAATCATCTCGGGAAAAGAGGGAGCAAAAGCAAAACGCGAAGAACATAAGCAAAACGGGGGACACGATCACAAAAGCGAAGCCACCATGGCTTACGGAGATTACGGCCTCCGATTCCTCGCAACAATCACAAGTTCTTACACTGGTGACTCCGTGGATCTCAAGCAAGAAGAAGCTAGGGAAGGGAAAACCTAGGAATAGGTGGGAGAAAGAGTAATGCAAGAGATGAGGATGAGGATACCCCCTCATCCTCTATTTAACGGGGCTTTGGCTATTTCCCAAAGACCCCCCTAGATACATGAGTGAACTACCTAGCCTAAGCATTGCAGTCCAAGCTTCGGAAAATATCTTCCTCAATTTGAATGGACGGCCCCGCTTCCTGCCAGGAGTTGCCGTCGCCTCGACGCAACCTCCAGGATTCTGCCACGTGCCATCCCCGCTTCCTCGGAAGCTCCGCCTAGGTTTTGAGGCCCAAACCCAGGAAACCCGCCACCGGTAGCTTTGGGCACAACTACCGAACCCCGAGTTTTGCGGCCCAAACTCGAAAACCGACGCGGATGGTTTTGAGGCCCAACCACCAAACCACTCGACGCAAGCCACCTTGTCTTCGCCTGGTTGGACTCCGAGTCCATTGAGCCTCCGCTCGACTCGCATGTCCACCGTCTTGACTCGGCCGACTCGGTCTACCTCCATGTCTTCTCGCACTCACCGGTGCCAAGTACTAGCCACCACAGCTAGTCCGCCGGCGCCCATGGTCCCTCAGTCTGAGCCCCGTGATAACCATCATCATGTCGAAGAAAGAAATAGAGTAGTAGAGGGAAGTACAGAGTAGAGAGCAGTAGACAGAAAAGTGCAGCCTTAGTAGTAGGGTAGTAGTATAGGGTAGTAGAGTAGTAGAGACCAATAGTGCGTAGCAGTAGTAGTAGTAGAGAAGTAGCAGTACTCTAGAAGGAGCAGTAGTATAGTAGGAGTAGTAGAGAGCAGTAGTGAGCAGCAGCAGTAGTAGAGAGTAGTATTAGTAGTAGAGTGTAGTAGAGAGTAGAAGAGCAGCATAGTAGTAGTAGAGAGCAGTAGAGTAGCACTAAGTAGTAGTAGTAGGGTATACAAAAAACATAACAACAAAGAGCTCCCAATATTGGATTTTTAGAATCAACATCATTGCAAAGTGTCTTAGGTCTCCATTAACATACAATTTTTCATCATTGCAATGTGCAGGTGTACTTATTAGAGGAAAGCAAGGATTCTAGTAAACAATTATGGCGCGGCTGCCGCACCTATAGGTGCTCCTCCTGCGCCAACAAGTGTTTACACAACTCAAAATAACCATCATCATGTTCAAGAAGCACAATAACATCATATAACTACTGCGCATTGCTCAGTGTGTAAGAATTGAAATATCCATCATCATTTCCAAATTAAAAAAACATCATTGACCTAAGACACTTCGCTTAGTGTGTAATAATCAAAATAGACATCATCTTCTCAAATTTCTGAATCATATTGCATCAGGCATCATAGAGCATCACAGTGACTGCTAGGACAACATAGATCATATTGAAATAGGCAGCATAAGTAATGTGCAGTAGTAGAGTAGTAGTAGCAGTAGTAGAGTAGTAGTACAAGTAATAAGGAAGTAGTAGAGAGGAAAGCCCAGCCTTGTAATTACCATATAGTAGTAGTAATAGATACTAGTATAAGTAGTAATAGGGTATTAGTAGAGAGGAGCATAGTAGAGGGTAGAGTAGTAGGGTAGTAGTAGAGGAGGAGTAGTAGTACAGAGGAAAGCAAAAATGACTGCTATGAAGCAACAAAGAACAGTGAACATCAGCACCAGTAGTAGAGAGCCCATCAACAGAGAAGTGAGCACTAGTAGTAGTAGTAGTAGACAACACTAGTGAGCAACAGTAGTAGTAGAGAGAAGTAGAGGGTAGTAGAGGGTAGCAGTAGTAGACAACAGTAGTAGTAGAGAGAAGTAGAGGGTATTCGAGGGTAGCAGTAGTAGACAACAGTAGTAGTAGAGAGTAGTAGAGGGTAGTAGAGGGTAGCAGTAGTAGTAGAGACTAGTAGACAAGAGTAGTAGTAGAGAGTAGTAGAGGGTAGTAGAGGTAGCAGTAGTAGACAACAGTAGTGAGCACAGGTAGTAGTAGTAGAGAGAAGTAGAGGGAACTACAGAGTAGAGAGCAGTAGACAGAAAGTACAGCCTTGTAGTAGTAGGGTAGTAGTATAGGGTAGTAGAGGGTAGTAGAGTAGTAGAGACCAATACTGCACAGCACAACAGTAGTAGAGAAGTAGCAGTACTCTAGAAGCAGCAGCAGTATAGTAGGAGTAGTAGAGAGCAATAGTGAGCAGCAGTAGTAGAGAGTATTATTAGTAGTAGAGTGTAGTAGAGAGTAGAAGAGCAACATAGTAGTAGTAGAGAGAAGTAGAATAGCACTAAGTAGTAGTAGTAGAGTATAAAGAAACATAACAGCAAAGAGCTCCCAATATTGGATTTTTAAAATCAACATCATTGCAAAGTGTCTTAGGTCTCAGTTAACATACAATTTTTCATCATTGCAATGTGGAGGTGTACTTATTAGAGGAAAGCAAATAATCTAGTAAACAATTATGGCATGGCTACCGCACCTAAAGGTGCTCCTCCTGTGCCAACAAGTGTTTACACAACTCAAAATAGCCATCATCATGTTCAAGAAGCAAAATAACATCATATACCTACTGCACATTGCTCACTATGTAAGAATTGAAATAGCCATCATCATTTCCAAATTGAAAAAACATCATGAACCTAAGACACTTTGCTCAGTTCTAATGCTTCTTCCATCACTGAATCACATTGCATCTAGGGCAGCATAGATCAAATTGAAATAGCAGAGAACCTTGCACCAAGTACAGAATCTCGCAACAAGTCAAAATCATCAAGCACAGAGCTCATCATTTCCAAATTAAAAAAACATCATGAACCTAAGACACTTTGCTCAGTTATATGCTTTTTCCATCACTGAATCAAATTGCATCTAGGGCAGCATAGATCAAACAAATAGCTAGGGTTTCCATCACTGAATCACAATTGATCTAGGGAAGCATAGATCACTGAATCATCATTTCCATCACTGAATCACTAAATCAAGCACAGAGACTGGGCATCAAGAAATAGCTAGGGTTTCCAGCATGGTGCCGGGCATCGGGGAGACGGGGAGGAGAGACCTTACCTTGGAGGGGAGAGGGTGGCTGTGGGGGGAGAGGGGCCACCACCGCTAGGGAGGAAGGAGGGGAGAGCACCAAGGTCCGCCGCCGCGGGGGAAGGAGATGGCATCGCGGGGTTCGCCACCGCGGAGGAGGCGAGCACCAGGGAGGGGGGTCCGCCGCCACGGGGGAGGAAGGAGGCGTGAGCACCGAGGTCCTCTGCCGCCGGAGGGGGGAGGAAGCGCGAGCACCAAGGTCCGCCGCCAGGGGGGAGAAGAAAGCGTCGCGGGGTCCGCCGCCGCGAGGGAGGCGACCACTGGGAGGGAGGGGGATCCGCCGCCGCGCGCGAGGAAGGAAGAGCGATCATCGGGGTTCCCCGCCGTGGGGGAGGCGAGCACCAGGGAGGGGTAACCGCCGCCGCGGAGGAGCACCGCCATGCAATTTTAGCAGCCCTTCGGGGTATAGTGGCGGCGGCGAGGAGAAGATGGAGGGAGAGGGCAGCTGCGCCTGCTTATATAGGGAGATATTAACCGTGGCGGTTGCTCTAATACAATCGCCATGCTTAATATTAACCATTGCGGTTGTATTAGAGCAACCGCCACGGTTAATGTAGAGTGTAGAAGGCAGTAGTAGAGGGTAGTAGAGAGTAGTACGAGGGTAGTAGATGGTAGTATGAGGTACTAGAGGGTAGTAGGAGTAGTAGAGAGCAGTAGTAGTTTATAGTAGTAAGAGTAGTAGAGTACTAGTGTGTAGTTGAGAGTAGAATGAGTAGTTGTAGAGTAGTAGAGTGTAGAGTAGTAGTAGGGTGTAGTAGAGAGTAGTAGTAGAGTAGTAGTATAGTAGTAGAGAGTAGTATGAGACGTAGTAGTAGAGTAGTACAAAGTAGTAGTAGAGTGTAGTAGAGAGTATAGTATGAGTAGTAGTAGAGTAGTAGAGTGAAGGACCGAGAATGGCGACCAGAGGGGGGGTGAATGGGAGCCTCAAATTTCTCTCGAAATGTTCGGGCCACTCTTCCCAAAAACCAAACCCAGTGGAGGAAAGAGAGCTCACCAGCAGTGGAGGAAAATCACCAGAACCCCAAAACAAAGGTTCTCAACCCCTAGGGAAAAGAGGCAAGAACCTAGGCAAAACGGCGCAAACAGTGACCGTCGGACCACTTGATCAAGAGCACCGGACCATAGCACAAGGTCCGGAGCCTTGGTCCGACGCTTCTGCAGGTGTTCGTCGGACTGGTCCGACGCCCACTTTTGAAAGCCCGACGCCCACATAGAAACCACACAATGAGTGCCGAAGCTCCGGACCTCTGGTCTGACGCTCACCGTCGGACTATGGGAAGTAGTCCGGTGCTCACTCCAGCCTTTGCGCAAAACAACACAGCAAGCTCCCTAGCTCCGGACTTTGGTCCGACGCTCACCGTCGGACTAACGCACCTGGTCCGACGCCCTTCGCTGCTTGACACTTTAGCTGGTCAAGACCACCAGACCACTTGCAATGGTCCGGAGCTCGGGGAAAGTCGTCCGGAGGGTGGTCCGACGCTCTTGAGCAGAAACTCTGAAACCCGCGAAAACAGTTTTCACTCCGCCAAATCTTCCCAAAACCCAACCAAATGACCACCAACTGCAACCAAACTTTGTAGGCATGATCCTAGTGCAGTTGGGGAGCTATCCCGAAGAAATCATCGCTCAATTTGGCTTAGAGCAAAGGGAGGAGAAGAGATTTGGGGAAAAGCTCAAGAACGAAGAACTCCACAAAGAAAACGCCCGATCTACGCACTCGTGAGGTTTGAGGAGAATTCCTTCGGTGCAAAGAAGCTCCTCACGATTACGCACAACATGGTTTAAACAGATTTGCAAGAGCTACTCCCTACAAAGAGAAATAATCTCGGGAAAAGAGGGAGCAAAAGCAAAACACGAAGAACACAAGCAAAATGGGGACACAATCACAAAATCAAAGCCACCATGGCTTACGGTGGTTACGACCTCCAATTCCTCGCAACAATCACAAGTTCTTACACCGGTGACATGGTGGATCTCAAGCAAGAAGGAGCTAGGGAAGGGAAAACCTAGGAATAGGTGGGAGAGAGAGTAATGCAAGAGATGAGGATGAGCATACCCCCCTCATCCTCTATTTAACGAAGCTTTGGCTATTTCCCAAAGAGCCCCCCTAGATACCAGACCAAATTACCTAGCCCTAAGACATTGTAATCCAAGTCAGTAACTCCCAGCTATTCATTTGAATAGACGGCCCCGCTTCCTGCCGGGAGTTGCCGTCACCTCGACGCAACCTCCAGGATTCCGCCACGTGCCATCCTCGCTTCCTCGGAAGCTCTGCCTAGGTTTTGAGGCCCAAACCCAGGAAACCTGCCACCAGTAGCTTTGGGCTCAACTACCGAACCCCGAGTTTTGCAGCCCAAACTCGGAAACCAACGCGGATGGTTTTGAGGCCCAACCCACCAAACCACTCGACGCGAGCCACCTTGTCTTCGCCCGGTCGGACTCCGAGTCCCCTGAGCCTCCGCTTGACTCGTGCGTCCACCATCTTGACTTGGTCAACTCAGTCTACCTCTATGTCTCCTCGCACTCGCCGGTGCCAAGTACTAGCCACCACAGCTAGTTAGCTGGCACCCATGGTCCCTCTGTCCAAGCCCCGCTTCTGCCCTTCACCGCTCTCAGTCCATTGGCACGACAAGCCTCTACTCGACCTTCTCCACGCCATTGACTATTGTCACTAGGCATAGCACCTACACACCACAAGCCGATAGGCAGGCACACATTTGCTTTCGCAAAGGGTTAGGGTAAGCCACTCAAACTGAACCGCTCAAGTGTTGGACAATCACTCATCACAAAACTGAACTACATGTGTACTTATCCACCATGTGTTCGCATAGAGTGTAGTAGAGAGTAGTAGTAGAGTAGTAGTAGAGTAGTAGAGTGTAGTATGAGTAGTAGTAGAGTAGTAGAGAGTAGTATAAGTAGTAGTAGAGTAGTAGTATGAGTAAAGTAGAATAGTGTACTAGAGAGTAGTAGAGTAGTAGTATGAGTAAAGTAGTAGAGAGTAGTAGTAGTAGTAGTAGTAGAGTAGTAGTATGAGTAAAGTAGTAGAGTGTAGTAGAGTACATTATTAATGAATAAGTGAGTACATTATTACATTTAGGTGTGAAAAACATAAAAGTTCTCGGTCGTTAATCAATAAATACATTATTACACATATATATATATATATCATTTTGCTGAAAGTGATCCTATAACGGTCTTTTTCTCGCTGTCGGGGCGGAACCAGGGCTTCATCTTGGTCTTCTTGATGCGGTTCTCAACGATATTAATCTTGCGTGGATTATCGGTAAAGAGCGAGAGCTCTTGGTAGTTGTTGTATTCTTCGGGACTCTGGACTCCATCGGCTCCAACAATCCTTTGCTTCCCTGACACAACCACATGCTTGTTGGAATCTCTGGGCTTCTTGTAGTAGGCTACCTGCGCAACGCGGTTTGCGGGTACCCACTCATCATCTTTGTAGCCGACCCTTTGTAGGTCAACGGTGGTTAGTCCATATTAGTCTTTCTCAACTCCCTTCGGGTTGGCCCAATTCCCCTGACAGATGGGTATCTCGAGATCACCGCCATAGTCAAGTTCCCATATCTCGCCGATTTGCCCGTAAAATAACTTCATCTGCATTATCGCCTCGTCAAAGCCCTCATATCGAATACTACTGTTCTATGCTGCGCTCTTCTTGTCCTTCTCTTTCGTGTGAAACCTGTATCCATTTATGTCATACCCTTGCCATGTGGTGATTTGGCTGGACGGTCCGGATGCAAGCCTAGATTCTTCAATGCTTCCGTCGGTGGGGATGTCCTGCTTTTGGATCCACGTCGTGAACTTCATCTTGTGTTGTCTCTGTACCCACGCCTCCGTGCGACAGACCGCAGTTTGGTGAATCTCGTTCAAGTGCTGCTCAACCCACTATTCCATCGACACCAACTGATTAAGGACGGCGTGATGGGCTTATTGCAAGATGTGCTCATCTATATCAGTGCGTACTTTCCTTCCCGTGCACCCCATACCTGTTGTGCTGCCTTCGTGCAGGTGGACGGGCAGCCCAATAGCATTTCCATCTCGGATGTATCTCGTCCAATAGTTAACAGCCTCCTCCGTTGTGTATGCCTCGATCATGGAGCCCTCCCGGTAAGCACGGTTATGGACGTATCTGCTAAGGGTGGACATGAACCGCTCATACTTCCACATCTGGTGCAAGTAGACAGGACCAAGTTCTTCTATCTGATCCACCATGTGCATCATTAGGTGTGGCATAATATCGAAGAAAGAAGGTGGGAAACACATCTCAAGCTGGCAAAGGGTCTCCGCGATAAAACTCTCTTAAGGCAGGCAGGTCAGCTTCATCGATGACCTTCTGTGTGATGCGGTTAAAGAAATAGGACATGCGTGTGATGACCATCTTCATGTACTCTAGACCGATAACCTTTATCACAATAGGAAGGAACACAGTCAACACTATGTGGCAGTCATGGGGGTTGAAGTTGGTCATTGTCAGGTCTTTCATCGAGACCAGACTCTTGATGTTGGAAGAGAAACCGGTCGGGACCTTTACATCCTTAAGCCACTTGCAGAAAGCCCTCCTCTCATCTCGTGTAAGGTTGTAGCTCGCGCCTAGAAGGTCAACTTTATTTCCACTTTGTCCCGCCAGTGTTGGGTGGATTTCGTGCCTGATGTTCTGTTTCACAAGGTCCATACGTGACTTGAGACCATCTTTTGTCTTAGTTTTCATGTCCAGGAGGACCCCGATCATGCTCTCGAAGACATTTTTCTCCAGGTGCATACAGTCGATGGTATGTAGTGTATTGAGAAACTTCCAGTATGGCAGGAACTTGAAGAAACATGACTTCTTCTTGAATGAAACCTTCACTGTAGGTGCTTCCTCGTCCTTGTCATTCTACTTTCTCTTCTTCCTTGGTTTCTTCTGCCCATCTTCGTCCTCTTTCTTCTTCTTTCCAAACTCGAAGTTAATGTCCTTCACAATATCAAACACCTTTGACCTGTATCTCGTCCTCTCCGGCTCAGTCTGTGGCTCGGCCTGGTTATCGAAGAACTGATTCATCGAAGAATGACGGTACATGTGGTTCTTGTGGAGGAATCTTCTATGATTCATATACACCGTCTTCTAGGATCCACTAAGATAAGTGGAGCAGGTACCATCAATGCATACTATGCAACTAGTCTTCCCTTTAATCTGTCCCGATAGTGAAAAATGACTAGGGTAGTCGGTGATGGTGACACAGATGATGGCTTTTAGAGTGAACTCCTTCTTTAGGGACGCATCCATCATCTGGACCCCTTCCACCCATAGTTTCTACATATCCTCCATCAACGGCTCTAGGAACACGTCTATATCGTTGCCAGATTGCCTCGGTCCTGAGATAAGCATTGACAATAGAAGATACTTGCGCTTATGACATAGGTGCGGAGGTAGGTTATATATGGTGAGGGTGACTGGCCAGGTGCTGTGCGTGCTGCTGAGGTCACCGAACGGATTCATCCCATCCGTACTCAGCCCGAACCTCACATTCCTTGGCTCGTCCCCAAACTCCTTCGCGAACATGGCATCGAACTGCTTCCACTTCTTACCATCGGAGGGGTGTCGCAGCTTGCCATCGCCCTTGATACGCTCAGATGATGCATGCCAGGACATGAGCTGGGCATCCTCTGGGTTCCCGAATAACGCACGTAGCCGATCAATGATAGGAAGGTACCACACTGACAGGGCATGACTTTTCCTCTGTGTGTAGCCCTCTTCTTCTTCGTCCTGATCAATAGGCAGCAAATGCTTCTTGCCTGTCTTCTTCTTCTTCGCCCCTCTCGACGGTTTTTCCTCATCATCCGCGCGACAACCAGCATTCTTCTTGTAGCGGATCGCGCCACAGTTCGGACAACTCTGTGCATTCTCATACTCACCTGAAACAGAATACAGTGGTTAGGACATGCATGAAACTTTTGAAGCTTCATCGCTACTGGCCTGATCAGCTTCTTCGCTAGATATGTATTGACGGGAACCCTATTACCCTCTGGTAGCATTTCACCAATGATGTGTAAAATGTCATTGAAGCCTGTGTCGGTTATCCCATGGCGAGCCTTGCACATCAACATCTGGAGGACGAAACGCAACGTCGTGCAATGCTTTGGACATTCACCGCCGTCCGGGTAGAGGAGACCAATTGTTGCATGTTTCATCTCCCTGAAATTCTCTAGCCACTTTGGATTACCAAACAGAACATTGTCATGGTCCTGACGGTTAGCAATCTCCTCAAGAAGCTCTGCATCCTCGGGCCGCAGCGTATCAATCATCAGGTCACCATTGTTGTCGTCCCCGGCGCCAGCAGCTTCGTCTTGGAGCTTCTGCCGTGTTTATCTATTCTTCCTATACTCTACTCTTTCCACCCCAAATTCTCCTCTGAATCTTGTTATCAGTATCCTGGATGTTGCATGATGTTGTCTCCGTAGTTCTCTTTGTTATTCCCATTGCCAGCATGTTGAGGAATGGAGATTTTCCCAAGGGGCGGCAGTCTTTTTTTTTTGTGGTGACTAAGGGGCAGTGTTGTTTGGATCGTCAATCATCCCTATATGTATATATGGTCTATATGACTCTCTGTAATGCACAGTTGCAAGATTTTTGTGGAGAATAATAGCCAGGATGGTGTTTCTTCATTCAAGATAAAGCTACTGCATGCACGCCGGGGTCAGGGCTCGCAACTCCCAAGTCGAGGAGGAACTGAGGAAGAAGGGTGTGTTGTGCAGTGCGTGCGTGTGCACGGCCGTTGGCCACGTCTTTTCTTTTTTAATTAATAATATATATAATCCTTGCATAATAAATAAATAAATTCTCTCTCTATCTCTTTTTTTTTCTGACTTTGTCGAATACCTGAATGGGCTGCAGTGACACGAAGAAAAACAGATTGGGCCAGAAACATGGCCCCCCAAAAAAGCAGATGCATCATGAACGAGCCGAGTGCTGCCTGCCCCGTACGTTGCCACGTTGGTGATCCATATCATCCCAGGGCACGACGCCGACGCCGCGAGTCCCCCGCGCGCCGCCATGGGTGTCCTCACGAGCGCCAAGGAGCAAACGAGGTCGACGACAGAGGTTGACTAGATCAGCAGCCTTCCTGACGGCGTCCTCGGCGACATCGTCTCCCTACTCCCCACCAAAGACGGCGCCCGCACGCAGGTGCTCTCCTCCCGCTGGCGCCACCTATGGCGCTGCGGTCCTCTCGACATCGACCTCAACGACGACGACGTCGGCCGCAGCGTCCGTGCCAGCGAGATCTCACGCATCCTCTCCTCGCACCCTGGGCCCTGCCGCCGCGTCGTCTTGCCCTGGCGCTACACCTACTACGATTACTCCGCCAGGACGACCATGGACGGGTGGCTCCGTTCCGGCGTCCTCGACAACCTCCCGGACCTCACGATCTATCACTATCCTCGGCTCCTGCTGCCGTCATCAGTACGCCGCTTCGCGCCAACGCTCCGTGTCGCCAGCTTGGATGGGTGTACTTTTCCAGATGGAAAAACGGCGGCGCGCTGCTCTGGCCGGTTCTCGAGAGCCTAACCCTCGCCGAGGTCAGCATATCGGAGACCTCTCTACGTGCACTGCTCGCGGGCTGCCCTGTCCTGCAGAGCTTGGTGCTGTTAGACAACTATGGCTTCCGTCGGCTTCAAATCGTGTCCGCTAGTCTTAGAAGCATCAGGGTGGGCACTTATTGTGTCAGAAGTCTCGTGGCAATGGAGTTCGAGCTCGTCATCCAGGACGCACCGTGTCTAGAAAAACTAGAGTGTTCACAGAAAATGCAGATGGACTTCTCGGTAATCTCTGCACCAAGGTTGACTGTTTTGGGAAAACTCTTTGGCAACGTTCCTAGGCTTCAGTTTGGCAACACAGTTGTTCAGGTATGCATGGGCACCATTAGTTCATTCTCACTTTCACAAAGGGATGCTTCATCATGATGTGTTTGCTCATTCTCTATGCTTATTATGTATCAACTCAGGGATCGTCTGTTGTTAGCATGGCGGCTGTGGTACACAGTGTGAAGGATCTATCTTTATCTGGTGTCAAACTCTGTTTGCATATGGCTATTAACTTACTCAAGTGTTTTCCCCAATTAGAGAAGCTGTACATCAAGGTAACTCCCTGCATATTAATTTACCAAGACCAACTTGGTCAAACATGATATGCTTTGAGTTTTCATAAGGGTATCTCTGTTGTTCACTTCCCTTTTCAAGCAACAAGTGTTTGTGAAGAAAATGATTGGTATCTAACGAACCCGGAACGTATTGGCAGCCTTAACATCCGTTTGAGGAAAATTGTGTTGGACAACTATCAAGGAAACCAATCACATGTTGACTTTCTCAACTTCTTTTTGTCAAATGCGAGAGCTTTGGAGTCACTCGAGTTAGTAGTTAGAAACATTACTACCAACAAGTGGATTGCAAAAAACGTAGCCTGCTCAGCGTAGAGAGTGCTTCGAGGGGTGTGGGGGTCTATTTATTTGTGTCCCATCAAAAACAATAAAGGGTGCTTCAAGAAGTGCACGGGTCAGCACATGACCTTCTGCATGCTAAACATGTACATCATCTGTCAAGGGACCATTTCCAAAGGTTTCATTAGTAGGTCTAATGACATCAGTAAGTACATTTGGCTTTGAGCTAGGACGAATATTCAGTGAGGTTTGTTATTTTGCCGTGTGTTGGTATCTGTTATCTCTTTCCTCAAATACAATGATTTATGAACTGATTTTGTGGTGAACTGGTGGTGCTATATTTTCTTTTTAATAAAGAAGGGCTCTTGAAATGTCCTATGCCATTTTTACAACTGGTTGTCATTGCGATGGTTGCAATTCGTATATAGCCCCATCAGAAATATATTTTTGTTTCATCAATAAATGAAAACCTCTTTTGTAAATCCACTGTGGCCATGCCGACATTAGTTTGGTTCTATGTCAGTGAAGAATCGTTTTGAATTCAGAATACTATCAACCGCTAAGTTGTTTCTACTTAATTTCACTTTGGTTCACCATCTTGGGTCTTGAATTTTGGCTGTATAAGCTAAAGCTTGTTTACTTATGATGTCTCTTTTTCACAGACAATCACAATCTCATAACACATAAACATGTATTTAAAAACTCACTTTTCCTATAGTTCAGGTGCCTGAAATTTAATTTCAAGCAACACTAATATAACATCAACTAATATAAGTTAGTTGTTAATTTTATATTTTGTTATTTATCTTTGTGTTATATCATATTAAATTTCTGTCCTTGTCCTCCTAACGAAATAATTGTAATTGTCTTTGTGCCAACATATAATATTTTGTCATGGTTTGTAGTTTTGTCTAACAAGTTTTTTATTTCTAGAACAAAAAATTGCAGATTGTACCTATATAAATTGCAACGAACTAAAATTGCAATTTTAGTATAAACCATATGCAATAACTATCGCCTGAAAGAAAACTAAAATTTAGGCACCTGAAATTTAGCATATCCCTTAAAAACTATAGCTTGTACATATTTTGTGAATCTTTTATCAACAATGCATTGAGGAGAACATCATTAATTGGACAGCTTCAACATTCAGCAGCCTGAGGTATTTCTTACCCACAGGCAAACTACAAGGAACAAAAATCACTGACATCATCACCTTCAAAGAATTATATTGTATTAAGAGGAAAGATTTAAATACACCGACAACGCGTTTCTATCAAGCGCCTAAGGAGGTCGACCTAAAACACCGTAATTGGATACCTCTAGTTTTGATATTACATAAGAGGGAAACAACCAAAACCAATACAACAGTGCGACCTAGGCATTAGCCTTATGCCTTCGCAACTGCTTAGTCAAGCCCTTTCCACCGTCGGAAAGAGCACGTCCAGTGATTCAACGTTGGACGCAGTTAGGTTGTCGTAACAAAAACTTACCAAAGGCCTCTAACTCTGAAGAGGATGATGTTGATGGACTCTTGATGTAGCTCATACGCTGCATGATCCACACCTCACCCCACTTGGATGCAAGTACCCGGGAGAGGCTTTGTGCATCAGTAACCTGCTCCGCCACCATAACACCGGCTTAGTAGGAGGCTACTTGGGAGGCTCACAAATAATCGGGAGTCGGCCTTCTTCAGCACGCGCCTAGTGAAGCTCTTGAGGCGGCGTGCGACGGAGTTGTCCTGACGTCAACCATATGGTCCTCTCGAGGCAGTGTACTAAACATGTCTGCATCCGCCATGGGCCCGGCCATACCGATACCAAACAGACCGTCCACCTCGACTAGCAAAGGTGCGCCAGCTCCTAAGATGGTGGTCTGATGCACCGCCTGTGGTGACGTGACCTGAGACCGACCGTGCTCAAGTGATGGTGGAACCAAGTCCTTTGCCAGCTAAGTGGGGTGGGAGACCATCATCGAAGTGTGTCGCAGGTGCATGCACTGGTGTCCGCGAACGAGGTTGCAGCCTCCTCCAACATTGGGTCCTCTGAGACTTCGTGTATGGCGTGCGTGACGTCTGAGCATGGTGAGAGAAATAATGGGTCGAGGTCGAAAAGGCCCCCAATAAGGTGTGTGTCGTTGCTCGACCTGGCATGACCATCACGGGCAACACAGTCGTTGACAATACTAGAGATTGTTGCCGCAACGGTGTCGTCCTCGATCAACCAGCATCATGGGAGGATCCAAAGGGGGGCTGCTGGGGCTCCAGTCCCCCTACAGCTGGTGCATCAATGAAAATATAGAGAGGCTGGGAGAGAAGACAAGAGGAGAAAAGAAGAAAAATGGAGAGATTGGAGGTAGAAGAAGATATCAGCCTCCCCTTCAATCTTGTTCTGCATCCATCAATGGCCGACATCGACGTTTGTTTCCTCACTTAACGAAAGCCTCCGTTGTAAAGCCATGACAGCCATTCTGTGGGATTTTGGCGCTCACGATGTCATTTTGGCGTCGTGACCACCAAAGTGTGACTGGCCCGGTCGGGCCACTCATCCTGCACGGCTCTGGCCATGCCTTTGGTGCAAGAGCAGCATGTGTAGTGGCATACCCACATGACATGAGAAAAGATCAGCGTATTTGATGAATTAGTTACTGAAAGTGTGGCCAATAATAAGTTGTTGCAGGTGGTGGAAAGCTTTACCAGGCTAGAAATACGCCTGTAAATTTACACTTATATGGACATGCTGAAGATGTTGTATTTATGTGAAGGCTAGGCACCAGGCTATCGTGTTATCTCCATAGCTCTCTTTGTTATGCACGTACGTGTACTTCCCATAAACAGCATGCTGAGGAATGGAGATCGATCAAGGCAGTCTTGTTTGGATCGCCAACACTATAGTCTTTTTTTAGGGAGTCAATAGTACAGTCTATATGAGTATCTGTAATGCGCAGTTGCAAGATTTTTATGGAGAATGGCCATGGCCTTGTTTCTTCTTTCAAGATAAAGCTCCTATTGGACTGTTGCAGTAGGTAGCAGATTTTCCCAACAGTAAAGTTTTACTTTTTCAATTAATCTCATTGTATATTTTTTTATGGTAATGACTTTAAGATGACCTGTCACTATTTTAGCCAAATCACGCACACACATCGCATTCTCAACCAGTCGTCTCACCCTCGACCTAGCCTCTCTCTCTCTCCCCACCTGTGCTCGGCGACTCCCTCGGTGACCTCCTCCCTATCCCACCGCGGCACCGGCGAGGTAGGCATCCTCCTCCTAGATCTATTTCTTAGGGTTTCAATGAGGCCCCCTCCTTCTTCCCAAACTCCACGGGCCTTAAAAGGAAAGGTGGTTAAGGGAGGAAGACCGATCAGGCGGAGAGGATGTTTACGGGTTGTTTAGGGGTCCTGGCGGCACTGGAGGGGCCTAGGCCAGGGCAGAGCAGCAAGCTCCTCCCTGTCCCTCCTTTGGCGCGGCGTCGCCGTTGAGATATTCCTCCTCCTCATCTTCCTAGATCTATTTGTTAGGGTTTCGACGAGGGCCCCCTCCCTTCTTCCCAAACCTTAGAAGGAAAAGTGGATTGGGGGAGGAAGGTCGGCCAGGCGGTGGGCCCTCGCGGCGGTGGAGGGGGCCAGGTCAGGGCACGGAGGGAGTACCATGGCCAAGGCTGCGGGGGAGGGGAAGAAGGTGATGCCATGAGTGAGCTAGGGTTTATGGTCTCGAAGCTCTGGTGAGATCTAGTCTTCCCGCGACATGGCAGTGGGCGACGTGTGGGTGAGGGCGCCAGAGTCAAGGAGGAAGAAGGTGTTGTGGTGTGTGTGTGTGTGCGTCCGTGCGGACGACCGGATAGACACATCTTTTTTATTCTTGCATAATAAGTAAATAATTTTTCTACTAACTTTGTTGAATGGGTTGGAGAGACAGGAAAAACAAACTAGCCAGAAACATGGGGACCTAAAATGTAGATGTATGAATGAGCAAAGGCCTTCCCGTTGGTGATCGATCATCCTAGGGAACCTGCCGCCATGGGGGTCCTCACGAGAGCCGAGAAAAGGAGAGCAACACAGATTGACCGGATCAGCAGCCTCCCTGACGACATACTCGGCAACATCATCTCCCTCCTCCCCACCAAAGACGGTGCCCGCACGCAGGTGCTCTCCTCCCGGTGGCGCCACCTATGGCGCCCCGCTCCTCTCAACCTCGACTTCAACGACAATGACCCAATTCGTCATGGCGACATCTGTGCCAGCGATATCTCCTGCATCCTCTCCGTGCACCCTGGCCCCGGTCGCTGCTTCATCATGCCTTACTACCACAGTTATCCCACCACGAGTACACTGGAAGGTTGGCTCTGTTCCCCCGCCCTCAACAACCTCCAGGAGCTCAGGTTCTTCCACTATCTTTGGCTTCGGCTGCCGCTATCAGTACACCGCTTCTCATCGACGCTCCGTGTCGCTACCTTCCGTGGTTGTTCTTTCCCAGATGAAAACAATGGCGATGTGTCACTGTTCTTGCCCATTCTCGAGAGCCTAACCCTTGACGAAGTCACCATCTCGGAGAGCTCTCTGCAAGCACTGCTCGCTGGCTGCCTTGTCTTGCAGAGCTTGGTACTAATTGACAATTGTGGCTTCCCTCGACTACAAATCGTGTCCCGTAGCCTCAGAAGCATCAGGTTGGGTACTTATTTGAGAGGTCTCTTGCCACCGGAGCTCAAGCTTGTCATTGAGGACGCACCGTGTCTAGAAAAACTAGAGTGTTCAGACAAAATGCAGATGAACATCTCAGTAGTCTCTGCACCAAGGCTAGCTATTTTGGGGAAACTCTTTGGCAACGTTCCTAGGCTTCAGTTTGGCACCACAACTATTCTTCAGGTATGGGCACCATTAATTCTTACTTTCACCTGCCTTCACAAGGGATCCAATTAAGTTCCTTCGCTTCATCATGATGTGTTAATTGTATGCTTATATATCAACTCAGGGATCGTCTGTTGTTAGCATGGCGGCTGCGGCACACAGTGTGAAGGATCTGTCTTTATCTGGTGTCAAACTTTGTTTGAACATGGCTATTAACTTATGTGTTTTCCCCAATTAGAGAAGTTGTACATCATGGTGAGTCCCTGCATATTACCATGACTAATTAATTTGATCAAACATGATATGCTTTGAATCTTATGATTTTCAGAATGACTTATAATTTCGGACCGAAATAGTATATCGATGATTGTTTTAAAGCTAGGTTTACCATTGACACTATATCTCTGTTGTTTACTTTCCTTTTTAGGCTACAAGTCTTTGTGCAGAAAATGCTTGGTATCTAACATACCCGGAATATATTGGCAGCCTTAACATCAACATCCGTTTGAGGAAAATTGTGCTGGACAACTATCAAGGAAGCGAATCACATGTTGACTTTGTCAACTTCTTTTTGTCAAATGCGAGAGCGTTGGAGTCACTCGAGTTAGGAGTTAGAAACATTACTACCAACAAGAAGTGGATTGCAAGACAACGTCGCCTGCTCAGCATAAAGAGTGCTTCGAGGGGTGGTGCACGGGTCGATTTTGTGTCCCATAAGAAAGCATAAAGGGTGCTTCAAGGAGTTCACGGGTCAGTCAGCACATGACCCCTTCTGCATGGTAAGCAAGTACATCATCTGTCAAGCAACCATTTTCAAAGGTTTCATTTAGTAGGTCTAATGACAGCGATCAGTAAGTACATTTGGTTTAGCTGGGACGAATATTCAGTGATGTTGGTGATTTTGCTGTATGTTGGCATTTGTTATGTCTTTCCTCAAATACTATGATTTATGAACTCATTTTGCGGTGAACTGGTGATGTTATATTTCCTTTCCTTTTAAACAGAGAAGGGCTCTTGAAATGTCCTATTTCATTTTTCCAGCAGGTTGTCATTGCGATGGTTGCAATTCGTAAATGTCCCCATCAGAAATATATTTTTGTTTCCTCAATAAATGAAAACCTCTTTTGTAAATCCACGGTGGCCATGCCGACATTTGTTTGGTTCTATGTTAGTGAAGAATGCACTATGCAGTGAACAATCGTGTTGAATTCAGAATACTATCAACCGATAAGTTATTTCTACTTAATTTCAGTTTGGCTCACCATCCTGGCCGGTGCTTAAATTTTGGCTGCATAAGCTAAAACTTGTTTACTTATGATGTGTTTGTTTTTCAGACATTCACAATCTCATAACACATACGAATGTAATTAAAAACCATAGCTTGTACATATATTTGTGAATCTTTTATCAACAAATCCATTGAGGAGAAGATCATTGGGCAGCTTCCACATTCAGCAGCCTGAGGTATTTGTTACCCACAGGCAAACTACAAGGAACAAAAAAATCACTGACATCATCAAAGAACAGTGCAAAATTATTGATCTTTCAGCTATATATATAAGTAGTAAGTAGTACTTAGTATGGCTTGTTCTACTCAGACAATCTGAAGAACCAAAGCCTTGGATATAATGCGCAGTATGCTGCTGAACAAAATCAGTGTGGAAGTCCGGCGGCCTTCCCACAGAGGATGGCGTTGGTCGGCATGGCGTACTCGTTGGACAAGCTCTGCTCCGGCGTCCACACCCGGCCTGCTGGCCGAGGTACTGCCGGTCCCAGATCGCCGACCTCAGGTTCCACATCCCCTGGCTGGTTGTCCAGCGACACCAGGATCGCCGACCACCCGTTTGGATCACACCTGCATCGCAATTCGTTGCCATTGTTCAGTGGTGTTTTGAGAGCTTGTTTCAGCCATTAATTGTTCAATTTGAAGCTGGAAGTTTTCAAATACATGCATACGTGAACTGTGTGTGTAGCTTGTGCGTCCACCAAGTTGTATGTCAGCCGCTGCGTCTCATTCCACTGGCCGTCGCCGTACCTGAAAACAAACAAAATCCGGCCAGCAATGGTGTTTGTTTCAGACTTCAGAGCTCGCTCTATTCCGTCTCGTCAATGGCGGGAGACAGAAGAGAAGAGAAGAACAAACAGCAGGGGGAGTATAAACCGTACCCTACAACCCAGAAGCCATATCCATCGAGATGCCACGACTGCCTCAGTATTCATTCTGAAACACGACCTCAACAAACTCATGCATGCAGACCAATATATATATCCGGACCACAGGCGTCCCAGCAGCGTCAGGCCGGCCGCACGGGGAGAGTATCCCAGTCAATGACGCCGTCAATGTTATACTAGCTATCAGCGAGCGTATCAGGCACAACGAGCACGTACTGCAACGGCGCACCACCTTGATAGCGCCGCACGAGCACTGGAATAAATACGGACGGACGTTGACGGAGGAACGGAGGCCAACATTCGACACACGGAACAAATATGTCCCGCCGGCGTTCCCGACGAACGTGTTCGAGTGGTGAACTCGCCAGAAGGAGTTGGGGCGTTGGTAGACGTTGAGAGCGCCGGTGGAAGGAGAGGGAAGGGAAGTAGAAGTAGGTGCCTGCCGATCTGGTCTTTGGTTTGGTGATCCGGTACGTGTAGTTAGTTGGCACCCGGTGGGATTGCGCAGTTGGTTCCTGATACGCCGTCTTGCCCGCCGTGTCCATATAAAAGTTATGAATTATTTTTTAATATTTAGTTTTAGAGATCGTTTTGTTTGACACAACTGAACAAATTTAGGGACCGAGATGACACAACCGAACAAATTTCGATTTGCGAGTTTAGATACCGGGATCACACAACCACGCAAGTTTAGGGACCGTTGGTGACTCTAAAAACAAACACACCCGGCCCTCTCTCCAGCAGGCCTCAGCTGACTTCGGGCCATGCAGCAAAAGCCAGCCGCAGCCCACACTCCCTCCTTCCTTTGCGCGCGCAGTGGTTGGCCTCCTGTTTGATTGAGATAAAAGGTGCGACAACAAGGGATCAAACACACTAACTTCTTCCAAAAGAATGGATACATACCAATACACCACCTTTATGTTTGTTAATACATACCAATATAAACTTTGATATTGATGATATAATTAGAAAATAAAATATTAGTGCCAGGAATAGCACTCACACGTTAACAACCTTGTGGCTCCTTGGAATATATACCAACAAATATTGGAATGTTGTTGTAATACTATAAAGTTAAAATCAACATCTTCTAGTATCTTTTGTTCTCATATTTTGTGATTCAAATTTCAAATTGTTCAAACAATGTCGGACAGAAAAATGACCAATACAAAAGTTGTGGATAATAATCCGTTATTCAACTTTGTAGTTCAAAACTTTTCCGGTTGAAATCAATTACTATCCCAAAAATTTGTTTAAAGTTCTCATATTTTGAAATTCAAATTTTAAATTATTCAAATAAAGTTTGAAATCAATGAATTCTACAACTTTGTTATTAACAACTTCTTCATTTAAAATATTTTTACTGCATGTTGTTTACAAATAGATACATCACTCACATGGTTATACAACTAAGTGAGAGATGTATCATTTGTAAAGGATGTATAGTTCCACTTTATTAAAAATTCTTGAAATTTTTATGCATTATACTTATGGACCCAAAATATGTTGTTTTGTCAATTTAAAGAATTTGTTTATCAAATCTAATTATTATTGTAATTATTTATTGAATTACAATATAATAAATGTAATAATACTTAAACTTGGTTAGAAAAATCTACAAACTTGTATGGCAACATGAATTTGGTGTATAACCATTATAAAAAAATTTAAATGATTTTAATAAATTAGTACCATATATTATTCACAAAAGGATACATCTCACACATATTTACATGGCTAAGTGTGAGAAGTATCTATTTATGAAGAACATATAGTCTCACTTTGTCAAAATTGTTACAATTTTTTATGGAATGCTTATGGTACCAAAATTCCTTGTTGCGTTAATTTGTATATTTTTCTAACCACATGTATTTATTTATTATTGAGGAATATATTTCGTTATGAGGGCATTAAACTTAGTTTACAAACTTAAAAACTATAATTAATTTGTTGAGAAAGACTTAAAATAAATTAATAAACATAACGAGGACACTAAAAGCTCAAAAATTAATTAAAGCACTTAAATAATGTGCTTATATTAAATGGACAAGAAAACTTATATTCTAAAAAAATAAATAAACCTTGATTTGACCTTTCTAAAAAAAGAACAACCCAAAAAAACCTATTCGTCTCCAACCGCGCAGCCTGCCATAGCCATATATAGGCCTTTTGCTCTACCCTTGCATTCCACTTACCACAAAGCGAAAGAAAAGCATAGGGTGCTTGTCGGTGGCCAGTATAAATAATACTCTTAATTATTTGGCAGGTGACGATCCTGAGTATGACTACTAGAGTGATGTCTGGGAGGATTAGAGATCTTGTCCTACACTCGATTTTGCCTAAGGATATGGAGTATAAGGCCATTGTTGTGCCTTCTAATGCTATCCAAGATGTTGTGTGCTTTGAGTGATTCTTCCAAGTTGCAATGTAATAATGAGTAAACTCTTTTATTGTACTCTTTAAGACGGGTATTAATTCGATGTATGAACTATGATATCGTTTGGAATTCGATAATGTGAGGGCATGATCTCCTAGGACTATCACATTATGGTTTGTATATGTGGATTTCCCTTCGAGGAAATTGTGGATCATTTCATGGTGCTAGCCTTGTCTTGTAATATTGCTGTAAGTGCCCAACTTGCTTGTAATATTGTCTTGTAATAGACAATGACCCTCCTTGTTAAGGTTATTACCCCAAGCATTTTAGCAAGTGAGCCTCACCGCCATAGGCCTTGCCTACCACAGAAGTGAGCTCATCCACCTACTTCTTGAGTATCCTCATTTTGCACAATGAGGGATGAATCGCAAGTGAATCCATTACCCAAAGGGGTATCTTACCAGCCCTAAAAGAGGCGCTAGGAGCAGCAACAATAGGAGTATATAATGATTCATGAATTATATCATAAGTTACTCCTACGCTTATTATTTCAATAGTCTCTTCCTTTGAGCAAGGCGAGATGAGTGAACTTATTTCAACTTCTCATGAGTATCGATTAGAGGCACATGAGTAGCCAAATGCTCCTCAAAGGTTTGCTCAATAATGTTTTGTCTACTATGCAACTCCTTGAATTCCTCTCTTCTTGTTCATACGAGAATGAGCCATTTTCAATAGCTCCATGAGTTCCTCCTTGGAGGGCTCCTTATCCTCACTACTACTCCCACTATCACTCTCATCATATTGTACCTTTAGGCCCTTGGCCATGAAGTTGATGGGGTGTTGAAAAATATGTAGAAGACTTCTTTGTTTATGGCGATATAGGCAATTGACTTAGATTGCTTTTCTCATCTTCACTATTGCTTGATGTATTAGAATCACACTCAACACAATAATCATGGCTCTTTTTCTTCTTCTTGAAGGTCATAGTCTTGCCTTCCTTCTCTTCCTTGGACTTGCTCTATCCTTCTTGTTGTCCTACTTATTCAGAACAATCGAACATAGGATAACCAACCTCCCCACAACCATAGAACCTTCACTCTTTCTTCTTTTTGGATCATTATCTTCTTATTCTAGCATCATAGACCATCTTCTTCATGAACTTGCCAAATATTATAACCGTATGTTTGGTTTGGGGGTTGGGGTGGGATATCTCGGGTTGAACCAGATGGCATGCTGCTTGGTTAGTGGGTTGGATGAAACTGGGACCAACCCAATAGAGAATATGCTCCTAGATGCAAGTTGGGCTCATCCCTCTGAAACGAGCAAACCATGTGGGTTGAGCTGGGATGCGCGACCGATGCGGATGCGGGGGGCGTGGTCGCCGGCTAAATCCAGCAGAGTAGTAGCTCGTGCTGGGCCGCCAAACCACATAGCAGTTGTCGGCATGGGTCGGGAGCGGCCACCACGGCATGGCGTGTTGCTGGTGCGGCGCAGGCCAGATGCGGGGCTCGGCCGCTGGCACGAGGCTCGACCGCCGGTGTGGTTCCTGGCCGTCCGTGCGTTGCTCGGCCGCTGGTGTGGTGCCTAGCCATCGGCTCGGGACGCGCTTGCGCGTGGCAGGGTGGGGGGCACTCGCCAGGGCGGGTCGGACGGGGCAAGCGGAGTGCGGTCGCTGGGGTCGACAGGGTGCTCGCTAGGGCAGGTGGGGCGCGAGCGCGATTGTCGGGGCGCTGCGGGCGGCCCTTTGTCGAATATCCTCAGTTGGGAGGATGAAGAAGTAGTGGCTCACTGACGAAGAGGACCCACATGTCAATGATCTAACCTGGTTCTAGAAATCCTCACAACTAAACAGAAAAACTGGAATCAACCCATCCTCCAAACCAAACAAGAGATTGGTTCAACCCAACCCGCAAAACTGGGTTGGAGCCAACCCATCCTACATCATCCCCAAACCAAACACACGGTAACATTTGAGTTTGAGCTTCTATCTTCATCATCACTTAATTCTTTTTTTTCTTGCCCTTGGATGATGTTGTAGCCTTGAATGCTATAGTCTTATTCCTCCTCCTCCTTTTCTTCTTATTCTTCTTCTTCTCCTCTTCTTCTCTTCTTTTTCCTTGTCTTCTTCTTCTTCTTCCAAATCAACCATTTCTCACAGTATATGTCTGTGTGACCACATCACCTAATACCTATGTTGGGGTGACTCTCTTTGACCTACCTCTCACAATAATGATGACCAATGCTTCAAATCTTGGTGGGAGGTTTCTCAAGAACCGGTGTGGGAAATCTTCATCATCAACTTTTGCCCCAAATTTCTTAGCTCATTGGCATATCCGACTATGATGAAGGACTAGAAAGAATAAGTTTTAGATTAGTCTTCTTTTAGTTTTGGTGGAAGAAAGAAGAAAGAAGAAGAAGAAGAAGATGAAGAAGAAGAAGAAGAAGAAGAAGAAGAAGAAGAAGAAGAAGACGAAGAAGAAGAAGAAGAAGACGAAGACGAAGAATGAGAAGAAGAGGAATAGGAAGAAGAAAGAGAGGAAGAAGAAGAAAATGAAGAAAATGAAGTTTCTCAACTTGTGCTTATAGGAATATTGGGGAATGTTTGTTGTGTTAGGTATCTGTTCTTAGGCCATTTGTCGAGTATTTGCAGTCATCCATACCAATCATCATACATGTTTGGATTTGATATTTAGAGCTATACAAAGCATGTGTATACACTACTACATAAAAGATTTACCGCAACGTCACACTTTTGCCATGCATGGCGGACGTCTTTTTTTGCTCGCCACGGTAAATCCCACGATTTACTACGGCAGACAATTTTCATTTACAGTGACGGGTATTTTTGCCCGCCATAGTAAATTTATTTATTGTGATGGGCATATTAAGATGCCCGCCACGGGAAATACCTATTAACCGTGGCAGGCGTCTTAAGACGTCCGCCATGGTAAATCAATTTACTGCAGCGGGCATCATATAAGGCCTGCCACGGTTAAGGCCAAGGCCCATTAGGCCCATGGAGAGGCCCCGTAGCCGCACCACATATAAAAACAACACTTAGGGTTCACTCCCACAGCCAGCCCCTTCCTCGCGCAACCCACCCTCTCAGCATCCCTCTATCTCCCTCAGCATCCCTCTCTCTCTCTCTCCCTTAGCACCACATCCGCGTGGGTCGACGCGGCGTGGGCTCGTAGAGGCGCGGACGCGAGCTCGTGGCAGCGCGCGACATGGCTCGCAGAGGCGCGGGCTCGTGATCGGGATGGGCTCGCAGAGGCGCGGCCGTGGGCTCGCGGCAGCGCACGGCGTGGGCTCGACGACGCATCAGAGGAGGTAGGTACCATTCTCGGTCCGTTTTCCTCTCTATCCACTCTTCTCCATCTCTCTCACCCTTCACTCTCTTTGTCAGTGGCAGCAACGGAATTCTCCAGACGCGAGTCAAGGTCCTTGACGCAGCAGCGGAAGCCAGTCACCACCGCATCGAGTCCTTTGGTGCTAATCGAGCTCCAGAGCGCGGATAAGGTCCTCCTCCCATGGATCCGACGGTGACGCCCTCCTCTTCCATAGATCCGGTGGTGGAGCGATCGGATCCGGCGGCGGCGGCGGCGCTGGAGCCCTGAATTGGCTCAGCGGGCCCATGGATGGGCTCGGCGGGTTTGTCTAGTGTCTTTTCTCCTTTTTTAATTTTTTCGTAATGATTTACTGCGGCGGGCGCGACGATCAAGGGCTCCCGCCGCGGGAAGGCCATCATTTACCGTGGTGTCCTCACCACGGCGGACGTGTTTGCCCGCCGTGGAAAACCAATATCGCTCGCCTCACAAAAATGTTCTGTAATAGTGATAATACAGATGAAGATCGGTTTGATATATATAGTGTATTCCAAGGTGCTTGTAATGTAATAATTGCGTGGACATTACTTACCTTCACTATTGCCTGGACATCTTGAGGCTGCTATGTTCTTTTCATTATTGGCACAACCATTAGTAGGGCCCTTGCATATTCCTTTTACAATATGTGTGGAGTGTGGTGCATGCTGTTTTTAAGCGGGCTCTAGGCCAAGGTGATGAGCTAGTCTAGACTAGTTTGTTCTTTTTCAGTTTCTCAGTGAGGCCTCACTTTGCGGTGTGTTTTCTAGTTTTTTATTTATTATTTAACATTTGTAAAATAACCCCTCATGGATCAGACCAGAATGATATGTTAGTTCTTGTATAACACTACTACACAAAACATTAACCGTGGCGGTTAAAAGGGATTAACCGTGGCGGTTTTTTTAACCGCCACAGATCAATGGTCACGGTTAATCGTCGATTAACTATGGCGGTTGGAAAAAACCGCCACAGTTAATCCTTTTAAAAACAAAAAAGCCCAGATCCAGACCCGGTTAGGTCTGAATCTGGGCCCCGCCGCTGCGCAGCCCCGCGTGGTCGCGCCATCGCGCGGGCCCCGCCGCCGCCTCACAGCCCCGCGCTGTCCCCGTGCTGCCCTCGCGGTCCTGCGCTGCCCCGTGGAGGAGGAGGGGGAGGGGCCGGACCCGCCGGCACCGGAGACGCTCGCACCAGAGCCGGAGAGGAGAGGGGCGGCGGCCGGACCCGCCCGCGCCAGATCCGCTCGTCGGAGCTGGAGAGGAGGGGGAGGGAGGCGAGATCCGCGCGCCGGTGGGGGAGGGGAGGCGAGTCACGCGCCGCCGGCCAAGCACCGCCCCGCGCTGCTCGCGTGGCCACACGCCGCCACGAGGAGGGGAGGGGAGCCTCGCGGCGCCGGCCCCGCCTCGCGCGGCTCGCGCCACCTCGCGCCGCTCGCCGGCCTCTGCCGCTCTCCCGCGCTAGAGAGGGTGGGAGATGGAGGGAGAGAGGGAGATGAAGAGATGCTGCTCAGTGCTCAAAGAGAGAGGGAGCCCCTGACGGCTGAGTGAGGGAGAGAGTGGAGGGGAGAAACCCTAACTTTCTATTTTATACTAAAAACGATATCGGGCCTCGCCTGGGCCAGTTGGGCCTCGGCCTTTTTCCATGGCGGTTACATAAATCAACCGTCACGGTTAATGTATTAACCGTGGCGGTTGTGTAACAGCAACCGCCATGGTTAATGGTATTAACCGTGGCAGTTATGTAAGATCTTAACCGTGGCGGTTGTGAAACAGTAACCACCATGGTTAATAGGCCATTAACCGTGGTGGTTATATTATAACAACCGCCACGGTTAATGCATTAACCGTGGTGGTTGTGACCCCCAGCCGGTGGGCTTGGTGGTTGTTGGCACAAATTATGACCATCTTTTACATAGCTAAAATGTTGCCACCAATCCAAGGATCAAGGATAAACAAACACATCATGAGCATAATATATCAAATAACTAGTTCCACATGTCCATAAGTGTTTGAGTGCAGGAATGAACAAATAGAGCAAAGGAGAGTCATATGGGACCACCATGCTCTCTCCTCTCGGACATGATCCAAGAGAGACACTCTAGAGTGGAATCCATCCATTGGATCACTCTGTTTTTCCTCTCAACGGCTCACAAGCGAAGCGCATGGATCCATGGGCCCACACCAAGGAGATAAACGTGACAAACACCACAGAACCAACAACCAACACCTATGACGAGTGGGACCAGCACCAGGGAGCAGAGGAGGGCCAGAACCCCCAAGGGGGGATTCGGCCGAATGCCCTTTGGGCCCAAACAGGCCCCACTCAGTCCCTGACTGGTGGGACCTCATCCCAGGAGGCAAGGGAGGGCCCACTGACCATAGGGGGATTCGGCCGAATGCCCCCTAAGTCGGTTGGGCTCCCTCCAACCGCCATAGCTTCTCCCCACGTGTTGGATCACAACCATCCATGCCTTGGTCGGTTCCAAGGTCGGTTGGATCCAAGGGTGGAGAATGGAAGGCCCAGGATCGCTGACGTGGCGTCGGAGTAGACCCTACTCCACCTCCTGCTATGAATAGAGGGTCACACCCCCCCTCTCTAATCATGAAGAATAAGCCTACAAGCTCTATTCCTTAGATTGTTCTAAGAGTTAGTCTAGAGTGGGAGTTAGAGTTGAGTTGAGCTGTGCTTGGGATTTCCGGAGTCGTCTTCTGGAGAGTCTGGTATAGCTCTTGTATCTTTCCTTCTTTGTAAGACTTTATCTTATTCAATATATACTTTCTCTTTACTTTACTTAGTATTTACTTTGAGCATTTCTATACTATTTTTTGGGGGATTCTATACTAGATATAGTCTTGTTATATGCTTTTGCTCTTTAATAGCCTTTACATCCATAGTCTGTGATCCTTGTGACCTTTCCCGTATGCGATCATTGCCTGTCATAGGGTGCTTTGATTATAGATCGTAGTCAAAGTAGTAAGTTGTGTGTAAGCGTGGTGCTTATACATCATCTTATCCTTGGTTATCGCTTGTTGCACGGATTGTTTGTGGTAGCTAGCAACAGGTGACAGTCTTGTTTAGTCTTCGTATTCCACTGCGTGTTCTTAGGCAAGTTCTTAAAAGGTAAGGCCCCCGTAAGAAGAGGGCGCGGTCCGGTAGGAGTTTTGCCCTCCTACTGATCTATCCCCTCGCCTAGCATACTTGTATTGAGGAGACAAACTATAGTGTCTAGACTAGTTAATTAGCTAAGTATATTGAAGTAGAGAGAAGTACATAGGAGTCCCTTTACTCTTCTCGTTGTCCTCCCACTTAGCTAGTCTCTGAGGTTCGTTCTAAGTATCCTTTACCGTAGATTCTTCATTCATCAATCCCTTCCTATCACATATATCGTTTACCCTTCTATACTAGTTGGTACTAAGTTGAGGTGTTCTCTAGGATCTCTATCCAATTATCATTTCTAGCCAGCTTTCCCTTGGGATAATATAAATTACGATACCTCGGAATACTCCTTGGTGAAGTGCTACAGCGGTATAATCTGTGCGCTTGCGGATTTATCCAATAGTCATAAGAAATACCAACAAGCATTTCTGGCGCCGTTGTCGGGGAAAGCTTAGCCAAGAAATTTTAATTAGATTGAATCCACAGATTCTCGTTAACTTAGTTATCAATTAGTCATATGGGCTTACCCCTGTCTGTGTCTTCCTTTCCTGTGAATCCAGACAGTGTATGAGCGGTTTCCAACTGCCAGGAAACTATCTCGAAGATCCCGAGCAGTTGTTGAGGAGGACTAGACGTCGTCAAGTCCCCCTTAGAGGTTCATCTCGAACCAGGATCTGTTCAAGGAAGGAGGTTCTCACCACCACTCAAGGAAGCTATGGCCCAGAAGGCAATCTCTGACTTCTCGGCTCCGTCAGCTACCCACGTAGCTCAGGGTCCCGAGGTCAACTTCGGGGATGCCACCTACGAGCTGAAGCCCGCCTTGATACACATGGTGCAGGCCAACCCATTTTGCGAAAAGCCCCATGAGGATGCCAATGCTCATCTCCAACACTTCATGGAGTTATGTGGCACGTTCACCATCAAGGGAGTGGCGTCTGACGCCATTCGCCTTCGCTTTTTTCCATTCTCACTATTGGGAAAGGCGAATCAATGGTTCTACGTCCACAAAGAAGAAGCCGCTACATGGGAGAGATGTGCTAACGCATTCCTCAAGAAGTTCTTTCTGACGGGCAAAACCAATGCTCTTCGCGGAAAGATCTCAAGCTTTCAGCAACAATCTGACGAGACGATTCCCGAAGCATGGGAACGTCTCCAGGAGTACGTTCGTGCTTGTCCTCATCATGGGATAGACGACTGGCTCCTGATCCAAGGTTTCTACCACGGGCTGACTAGCATGGCCCGTAGTCACCTTGATGCTGCCGCTGGAGGGGCATTCCTCCAACACACAGTGAGGAATGCCAAGGACCTCATCGAGAAGATGGTAATAAACCAAGCATGGGGTGACGAGCGTCTTCAGCCAAAGAGAAGAGGCATGCACACCGTTAGTGAGGTGGACATACTCTCTGCTAAGATGGACCTCTTGATGAAAAAGATAGAAGAAGGTTCCAAGAAGGAGCGAGAGGCCATCTACCCAGTCGCCGCCACACAAGCTATTGAAGCCGATCCATGGTGCGAGGTATGCGGAGGAAATGATCACTCGGACAACAATTGCCCCGAGACTTCAACGGAGGGACGTGAACTTCATCAGCAGCAGCAGCAACAACAACAACAACAACGGGTATCGACCCCAACAACAAAGAGGCTGGAATTCACTCCCTTTCTACCAAGGTAATGGAGGTACTGGTAATTACAATAATTACAACAATTCTTACAATAACCAACCTTCGTTAAAAGATCTTGTTCTTGGTCAATCTAAGATTAATGATGGTATAAATAGAAAAATGATTGCCACTGATAAAGTTCTTGAAACCTTTGGTGAGAAAATGGATAGCTTTACAACTGCCATGAAAAATCAATTGAGCTTTAATAAAATGCTAGAAACCCAACTAGCTCAATTAGCAGTAGCTATGCCATCTTTGGAACAAGGTAAAATTCCTGGGAAACCAGAAGATTCAATTGAGCATGTAAACATGGTTAACTTGAGGTTCGGTAAGCCTCCACTTCGCTCCCATTGGGGCTATTTGCTCGATCCTCCTTTCATCATGAAGAAGGAAGATCCAGTCCTACCGACGATCAAGTGCTCAATCGGGCAACAAACGTTCCACACCGCCTTCTGCGATCTCGGATCGGGCGTGAACATCATGTCCAAGGTAACTTATGATAATATGTTAGGAGGACCTTTGGTCCCCACATGTCTTCGCTTACAGATGGTAGACCAAACGATACGGTTTCCCAAGGGACTCGCAAGGGATATCTTGGTGAACATCCAAGATGAGCACATCCCCACCGACTTCATCATCCTAGACATGGGAACCAACACGGAAGTCCCCGCCATTTTGGGAAGGCCCTTCCTCAACACCACGAATGCGGTCATCTACGTAGGATCGGGCCAAATTCACTTCCAATTCCCAAGTCATAAGGTAAAATGTGCTTTCAATGGTTATAAATTTAATAAACAGGCCAAAGCACAACCACCAAGAAGAAGAGTTCAAGCTCCGCGGAAAAAGAAGCAATATCCGGAGGACAAGATCAATGAACTCAAGAAGGACGAACCCGCCAATTCAAGGCAGGTTTGGAAAACAAAAGAGGTGCACACATCACAATCTCCACCTCTGGAGACATCAAGTGCACCCGAGGAATGAACAAGAAGGAGAGTCCTACTCCGAGGACTTAAAAACCAAGGAGCCTTCGCCGAAAGGTAAATCGGTAGTTATCTTTTATTTCCTTTCTTAAATTTAGTTCAAACCTTTAATTTATTTCATACTTAAAAAAATTCAGAAAACTAAAGTTAGATTAAATAAAACTTGAGAATTAGTTTAGCACTAAAACCTGAAAAAAAGTAGGGTCATAGGGGTGTTCGGCCGAACCCCCATATGCATTCCACTTTGGTTTATTTAACTAAGGAACAATTAGGGACCTTTATAAAAGAAAAAAAAATGGATCACTAGGGGATTTGGCTGAATGCCCTAGAGGCCCCATCTTCATCCCTCTTTTCCTCTCCACCATCCTTTGTCCAAGCATCTCATGATTTGAGAGGTGGGCTTTTCAAAAATCAGATTCTTACTTTGGGAGACATCTCTTTTATCTTGTCATGTTTTAAAGTTCATCAATCACTTTAAGCATGACACATCCTTGTCTTCCACTATTTCTTGTCCAAAGTGGGGAATCATGACTACTTTAGCTCAGCTTTTGATCACATCATGTCACATCTTTCACCTTTCACCAAGCACTAGAGAAAGCATGAGTGGAATCTTCACTTTATTGGGATGGCTGACCACTTTTGGTCACCTCCTCTCCTTCTTTTGCTTTGTGGAAAGCATATTCCAAGACATGTGATCATAGCACCCAAGGGGCATGCCCATGGATGGTCAGCCGGCCACTCCATGGTGCTCCCTTGGTGCCATCTCCTCCCTCTATAAAAGTCCAAGCAAGGAGAGCTTCATTCCTCACACCTCCACCAAAATTTAGTTCTAGCTCAAGCCTATCCTTGCCTTGCTCTTTCTTCATTCAAGAGAAGTTCTTAACTCTCAAAGAGAAGTAGTGCTATTCTCACTAGTCCACAAGAAGATCTCTTGTCTTCATCAAGCTTCTCCTAGCTCAAACTTCTCCCTACAAGGCAAACTAGAAATCCACTCCACATACACATACCCCTCTCTAGTCTTGCTCTTGTGTCTCTCTTCCTCTCTAGAAGATAAAGAACCCATTAACATCCGCATTCAAGAAGATGAAGCAAGCTATGAGTGGGAGCTCATCCCGACACTCCCACCAAACCGAGGATAATTCCCAAAGAAGAACAAGGGGAGGTTCAGCCCGATACACATGGGAGTACCTCCAAACCGAAGAACACCCTTAGGAGAAGGAAGTACCAACAGAGGTACCACATGTCAAGGCATTATTGGTACCCCGATGACAACCTATGATCAGCAAAGCGGATCTGGTTCAACCAACTAGAGTATCAGAGGTACCTTTCTCTTCAGGGTCGATCTTTTGAGCACACATGGAGATTGGATCCGAGTCTTCTCTCCAACGCAAGTATGACCACCAAATTCGAAACTATATTTTTCTCTATTGGTTGGTCTAGCTTTTGGCAAATAGAAGAGTTTGGAATTGAGTTGCTCACCGCAGAATTTCTAAGCTCTCTCCAAATCTCTAATGTTGGTATACCCTTTCACATGTTTAATCAAAACCATAGTCTAACTTGGAGTCATCTTAGTGCTGCTCTTGGTTTTGAAAATTCTTGTGTGATAGATTTAAGCCCTGCCATGCGTAGTTTCAACAAAAGAAAATTTTGGTTCTCTATATCTACTCTAAAAGATTGCTCAAATCCTAAGTCTGAGGAAATTCACAATCCAACTCTTCGTTTCATACATCTTTGGATGAAAATAACTTTGTTTCCTGGAAGTAATACTAACCTGATAAATGACATGGAATTAAAATTGCTTTATGCCATGGTCAACAAATCCAAATCTCTCCTGTTAAATGCTTAGTGGAGTTTTGGCAAAGTTTAATTGAGAGTGATGCATCCATTCAATTCACTTCTTTAATAACTTGTCTTGCCAAATCTATGAACCTGCTAAGTGGCACACATCCTTTTGTTTACGTCTCTGCCCCGTCAGCTATGATCTCTGAAGAATATCTTAAATATACTCATGTTCAAATGTTAAAAAGAGATGCCAAGAGTAATCTAAAAATGATTTACAATGGCCATACAATTGAGATACCTCTTCCAAATAGGCAACTTCAATTGTATAGGACCCGCAAGCTAACCCTTGATTTAGATCAAGGAATTGGGAAAAGAGATTTTGCAGGCTCAAACAGGAGAGCTCAGGAGGGACTACACTTTGCTCATCTTGAGCAAGGTAGTCCTTCCCAAGGAACTATTGACGAGGAGGAAGACGATGCATCTTCCGACCCCATGCACACTTCAAGTGGCATGCCTCCTCGACCATCACGACCGCAACGAGCATCCTTCTCGTCCAACCGAGATAGGGAGCATCGTGGGCTACGGCAAGAATTCGATCACCTCACCAACACCCTTGGTGAATTGCGTGTTGAGCACGATGAGACAACACGCATTGTCCAACAAACGATCGAGAACATTTAAGCAATGCATGAAGAACAACATCGGCGTTGGGACTTTTGGCGGCAACAACATCCACATCCGTCGCATTATTAAGCAAAAGACAAGCTTGGGGGAGGTTCCCTCCCCCACTAAGGTAAGTGTTTAATTTCAACATTTATATTTATGCACTTCCTTACTTATCTTTCGCTTTGCATTTTTAATTCTGCATTTGATAAAATAAAAAGACTTTCTCTACTCCACTCTCACATATTCAATGCAAAATATTTAATATCTCATATGGAAATGATGAATAGTTGTTCTGCTAAGTGTTTCTCTAGAACTTAGTTTACAGCTTGGTACTTCTTTAAGTATGGATTATTTGGCTTAAAAGAAACCATCATGAACCTCAAACTTTTGTGGGTTGCAAATGCCGTAACTAAGTCTAAGTAGTTGTGAGACATGATATGACAAGATAAGAGCTGCTATAATATTGTTCTAAGCAAGAATGACTATCGGAGTTTTATTTATTAAAATAATAAAACACTTTGTTGTTCCTCAATGGTGAAAATTCCTACCAAAGCCATACATGATCTTTTATGATATAAGCTTTCTACATAAGCTGCTTGCTTTGTGTTGAGTTTGGTCAAGTTGTGTGACCCTTGTTGAGAGTTTTATCATGTTCCCAAGATCAAGATCACATGCACGCCACATATACATGCTGCTTCTACACTGGAAGTACGCAGAAACATGTCTTACATTTCCACATAGTTAATACTCCATGCTCTAAGTAGAAAAACTCTCTCTAGTTTGTTGCTATCAAATGAGACATAGACTATGCAAAATTATGCAACATTCAGGGGCATTCTAAAGTCCCAAAGTTTATGAGCACTCCAAAGCTTTCTTGAAAAAAAATGATGAATGAGCATCTTCAAAGCTCATAGAAAAATGAAACAGATAGCTATGTCTCAAAATAATTTTAGGAAAGAGAGATCATCCACAAATAGGAGTGTTGATCATTCACCATGTTTCCACACACTTGCATATCTTGATCTAAGAGTATGACACTTCTCTCCTTGGATCTGGAATTTTACTTTACAATATATGCAAGGTAAGTTTGCTACATCTTTGATCCCTACCTAGCTCCACATAAGCTTTAGAGATAGGAAGAAAGAAGGCAAACTTCTGATATATGCCTGGGTGAGGAATCATACACCTTATGAGCGACTCGAGAGTGCCATTTGAGGAACACTAAGTTTTCTTTTACAAAACCTTACAAAACCTCCGATATGAAACTTGTGAAAGAATGAGAAAATTAGTGCTCAAGTCAAGTTGCTCTATCTCTCAACCTCTCAAGACAAAGGATAAAGCTATAAGCCCCATGAAGGACTAAGGTAATATGGGTGATTCTTTATTGCTAACTTTTCCATTCAAAAGAGAAGTATAATTGTTATAGACTTAGTACTCTTGAAATATGAAGCATAGTAGCAACTCCTGATCCATCGAGCTAAGTTTGATTGTTTGCTCGGGACGAGCAAAGGTTAAGCTTGGGGGATCTTGTTGGCACAAATTATGACCATCTTTTACATAGCTAAAATGTTGCCACCAATCCAAGGATCAAGGATAAACAAACACATCATGAGCATAATATATCAAATAACTAGTTCCACATGTCCATGAGTGTTTGAGTGCAGGAATGAACAAATAGAGCAAAGGAGAGCCATATGGGACCACCATGCTCTCTCCTCTCGGCCATGATCCAAGAGAGACACTCTAGAGTGGAATCCATCCATTGGATCACTCTGTTTTTCCTCTCAACGGCTCACAAGCGAAGCGCATGGATCCATGGGCCCACACCAAGGAGATAAACGTGACAAACACCACAGAACCAACAACCAACACCTATGACGAGTGGGACCAGCACCAGGGAGCAGAGGAGGGCCAAAACCCCCAAGGGGGGATTCGACCGAATGCCCTTTGGGCCCAAACAGGCCCCACTCAGTCCCTGACTAGTGGGACCTCATCCCAGGAGGTAAGGGAGGGCCCACTGACCATAGGGGGATTCGGCCGAATGCCCCCTAAGTCGGTTGGGCTCCCTCCAACCGCCATAGCTTCTCCCCACGTGTTGGATCACAAGCATTCATGCCTTGGTCGGTTCCAAGGTCGGTTGAATCCAAGGGTGGAGAATGGAAGGCCCTGGATCGCTGACGTGGCGTCGGAGTAGCCCTACTCCACCTCCTGCTATAAATAGAGGGTCACACCCCCCTCTCTAATCATGAAGAAGAAGCCTACAAGCTCTATTCCTTAGATTGTTCTAGGAGTTAGTCTAGAGTGGGAGGTAGAGTTGAGTCGAGCTATGCTCGGGATTTCCGGAGTCGTCTTCTGAAGAGTCTGGTATAACTCTTGTATCTTTCCTTCTTTGTAAGACTTTATCTTATTCAATATATACTTTCTCTTTACTTTACTTAGTATTTACTTTGAGCATTTCTATACCGATAATGTGGTGGAGGCCGTTCAGTGAGCCCATCTCGATGCATCGCGGAGTGGCCCACACGGCAGTGACCCAAGGACCCACCACCACCAGGCTATCCTTCCATTTTTTCCCCCTTGCCGTGCAGCAAAGAAACGACTCACTCCCCTCCCCGTTGCTCCTCCGCCCCACCGTCCGTTCGAAATCCTAAGGCCACCGTCACCCGCCGACCGGCCCTCCTCGTTCCTCTACTCAAACAAAAACCCACAAAAACCCTAGCCGCCGCGCCGCCCGTCCTCCCTCCCCACCACCGCATCTCCGTCTCCGGCGGCCCCCAAGAGCGCGCGTCGAGGATGAACGTGAAGGGCGGCGGCCGGATTCCGGTGCCCCCGCCGGGGGCCAGCGCGCTGGTCAAGGTGGCCGTGTTCGGCGGCGCCGCCGTGTACGCCGCCATGAACAGCCTCTACAACGTCGAGGGCGGCCACCGCGCCATCGTATTTAACCGCATCCACGGGATCAAGGACAAGGTCTGGGCCCCCGCGGCTGCGCCTCCCGGTCTCCCCGCCCCTCCCCCCCATTTTGTATCCATGTCGATGGTATGCGGTGGCTGGTTGTTTCCGCGGGGAGGCGGTTTTTGGTTTGGTAGTCTTGTGGGTGTGATTGGGAGAGGAATGTGGCTATGGACGCTGTGCTGCGACGAACTTCACCATAGCTTCGTGTCCATTAGAAGTTTTCTTTCGATTTCTAGGCACATACCAGCAAATCTGAGATAACCATCCTGGTTGCTTTTTGAAACGAAAATTCTGGGAAATATAACATGCGCGGCCGTAGCAACATGTCAAATTTCAGCGGGAGTTGCTCTTCCTTTGAGGCTAAACATGATCTGTAATGTGATCCTTGAATTGCAGTCCAGGATGCTATTCGGATTTTTGGGTGCAAATCCCTTCAATTAGTGACAATTGTGTATTACAATTGGCAAAACATGAGCTGTGCTTGTCAAATTGTCAAGGGTGCTTGCAATAACATTCCAAATTGTTCTACACTATATACTAGTGATTTCACCATTCTTGTTTCTGTTTTGACATCTACTCTCTAAAGAGCTTGCTAGCTTTATTGGTGAATGACTGTTGTTATATAACAATGTGTTTGCTATCCCACTTGGGACAGTTTTATGGTTGGTGGGTGGCTCTAAAATTTGCTGTGTCGAATTTACCTAAAAAATGATTAAAATCAGAACTTGGAACCAGCTGCTGGCTAGTTTTATGAGCTTAGTTGTTGTGGTGTACTGCAAGAAAACTCCATGGTTCGCTCAGTCTTACATGAAATCTCTTAAAATAGAAACGTTGTCATGGGCAAATGCAAGTGCAGTCACTTATCGAAGGTATCAATGTGGACCTGTGTCTATGGCTTTATGCATTTTTGCGCTCTGTGCTGTAGTTAAACCCTAGGTTTTCATGTGATTTCCTTAACCATGATGAACACAGAAACATTTCTATTTTTATTTTCTGTGGAATGTTAGTTTAACTGATGTATACTTATGATGGGTCGATGTTGGTGTGAGGTGGACTGAGGCGACGGTGGCCCATGGTTACCCATAGGCCACGTGCAAGGGGAGGCCAGTGGAAGCACTCAAAGAGGGTCAGTGCAAAGGGGCTAGGGAGCAAGAGAGTAATGAATAATTCTCTATTTCTTGCTTGGTTGATATGAACACATGCCCCTCAATATTTATACTCTCTGTGACTTGTTCCTAAGCAAACTTAACTCTAGCCTCCCTCATGCGCTCAGCCAGGGATAGACTGGCTCTGGCCCTTCTCTGGGCCGACCGCTGCTCGGCCTGTT